>CAJPEV010000737.1:0-97132 GCA_905338385.1 Darwinula stevensoni | reverse complement strand
GCAGCATTATCGGATAGTGCTCTGTTCAAAAATCCACCCTAAATATTTTTCTCAGACAAAATAATTAGGAACAGCCACAACATATTTTAAAGGGCTGTTTAAATGGCCTATTAGGGTGATATTATATCCACAGATAACTGGATGCTACGAGTCCAATATTATGCGTTTCAGTTACGCTAATAAATATCTTCTAACCTCCTAATAGCAACATAACAGCATCATAATAAATAAGACTTTTCTAGTTACGGCCCCCTGGTGATTACAGTTAAACGATCACGTCCTGACTTCTCCCAAAGTCATGTTACAAAACGCTCACAAAAATTAAGCCAAAATTGAGAAATTGTCCTATCGATTGGCAAGCTGGATACAAATCAAATTCAGTTTCGACGAGCAAAACCTTTATAAATTAAGTAGTCCCGATGCAGATCCAATCGGCGACGAAAAGTCAGAGAAACAGTCGTTAATACCTTAGGGTCATTACAAATAAATACAATTTAAATAAATAAAAAACGAAAAAAAATAAGCCCCGCCGAATGCAATGGCAACCCGCGAAACTGCTTCAGCCGATTTGCAAACGTACTAAAAAGGGATTATAAGAAACCAGGCAGATATCCAACCGAACAATTTTTCATTCGCCGATCATAATTATATTGGAATTTCCAGATGCATTTAAGGGACAAACCAATGGTTGTCGCAAAGGCAGAAAATCAAGGAGAAATATGTACAGAACAGATGAAAAGATTTGAAACCGAAAACACGAGTAAAAATTCCTTGAAGCGAAAAATCCCCTGCATCCGATAGCCTCCCAGAAATTTTCACATTTTCTTCCACTTTCCTAGTAGTGTCTCCCCCCCCCGCATTCCAATAGACAAGAATCGCAAGATGCAATGCAATCTTTGACACGGCTGGGGCAACTTTCCCCGTATGATTTTCGAGACCGACAATCATGTCTGTCTCAACTCTTAAAAAGGGAAGGCAAGGTTTCACCTGTGCGAGAGCCGGCGTCACGCGTTGAGTCGTTGAGTGTTGGACTGGGGGTATCAGCATAACGAGGAAAGAGATATACAGGGTATATTAGAGGCTGGGATAGGCAGTCTCCTGAACCGGTTTCTGACAAACATAATTGATCTGAAAATAATATTTCTCGGCCCTTTGTCATATGGTGTCACATGAGATGACATGTTCCTTCGCGAACAGCTTCTTCAAAGTTTTTTTTTTTCGTCTTAGTTGTGAATGACCTCGTTCTGATTTTCCCCTTCATTAGTACGAGTACTCGTGACTTAAATTTCCCCAGTTATTCTATCTCCTTGAAGAACTGTTGGAAATTCGTCCCTGTGCGCTCTTGCTTCCGTTCATCCAAACTTCGCTATTACCTGTCAACTACGACTCGTTGAGGCGAAATAAAGGCACTCCAAAAATGCCTTTTGGAACTATATTCTAGTTCGAGTACTACATCCAAAGGAGTTTTTCGAAACTCAAACAGACCGCAGATGATCTTCGTCCCAAAGGAGGATAAACCTCGGGATATTACCACAAAAATCTCTTGCATTATAAAATATTATTGTAAATGCACTTACCACGAATGGATGCAACCTAGACATGTGTTCCTTGACATTTGACATGTTTTAATTATGATAATCATACCTTAACTTTCTCATTTCAAGCATTTTTAGCTGGATATTTATGCATTTCCTGGAATATTTTTTTTTACTTCAAAACGAATTTGTGTCATGGAAAAAACAGGTTTTACGGAACTTCTGAGCCAGTCATAAAATTCCTGGTTTGTATTATATTAATAAAAGTTAGTTAAATGTCAAGGAACATACATCTAGGTTATTTAAGTCATTTTTCTTGCTCAAGTCTATTCATGAGCAGGGTCTGTACTTGCGACATTCCTTTTAAAAGTTATTTATATTAACCATGTCTCAGTTAAGAAAAACCTTTTTTTTTTCTCTCGCCTCGCCTTGGGGGTTGGGGAAGGAGGGGGAAAAAAAGGTTTTTCTTAACTGAAACGGGGTTAAGTAGGGCTGGGCCGATGGCCGATTTTTTCCTCATAACCATCGGCCGGTGTCCGTGCCGATTGTGGCCTGTAGATGAGATCGAATATAAATTCAAATAGGTCTAATTGGAAGCCATGTGATACTTATCAGTAGGCCTCCATGAAACGATAAAGACCATTTTTGGTCTTTGTCCAACCTGTCTCTCTCTCTCTCTATAAGGCTGTCAGTGGCTAGTTTGTTACCCATTCCTGCTGTTGAGAACATTAAATGACACGTCCCTTGCAAAAGCATGACGTAAATGGAGATGCAATGATTCCCGTTCTTTACCGCTACCTTCATCCGCCAGTTCCTATAATCCCGCTGGAATATAATACGACAGATATTTTTGTCTGGGAGAGGCTGGCAGGAGTGGCTCTTAGTGAGACAGGAGGACCGGCGCCTAGCCGCGTTCACACCTGCACGTAATTTTTTTTCGCTTTGCCCGTCCTTTGGGCACCGGCACTGGCACCGGCGCCCTAGGCTGATGGGCCGATGGCGCTGATGGTGCTGATGGTGCAACACCGGCGGCCGATATCGGTGTTAGCTGATACATCGGTACAGCCTTAATATTAAGTTATTTATATTAAGTCCGAGAACTTCTCCCCCCCCCCCCCTCTTCGCAGGAGGATGAATTCGGCAGAGGAGAAAGAGGACGAAAAGCTGACCTACGAGGACATCCTCTCGGAGGTGGGGAACTTCGGGACCTACCAGAAGCGCCTCATGCTGGGATTCATGTTCCCGGTCTGCCTCTTCTGGCCTCTATTCACCATGAACCACATCTACCAGCTGGCCGTCCCCGACCACTGGTGCTTCGTGCCCGGGAGGGAGGATACGAATGCCTCTCTGGACGAGTGGAAAAACCGCTCCCTACCCTGGTGTGTCATAGCATATAATTTTTTAGGTCTATAAAGTGTCTATCGTTTCGTGGGGGAGTCCAGATGCGAACGAGGGGGATTCTTGGGCCAGGTTCTATTGGAACTATAGAAAATCCTCATGCCGAATTCGATTCCAACTGGATGCTTAAACCGATCCGAACAACACCGTGGAGCGGAGCACTCGTCCGCACGAGCACCACTGTCGGGATTCTCACGCTTTTACGAGAGTTAAGAGTTCATCGCACCTACGTACACAACGGAGTGAAACTAAGAAGGGAAAAGCGAGTTCCAGCAGCGTTTTCTTTGGATTAAATGCTTCCAAAGCCAAATGGAGAGGGTAAGGTGGGGTAAAATGAGACAGGATTCCAATGTTTGAATATACTCCCGAAGGGTGGTGGTGGTGATGGCGGTGGTGCTCAAAAGCGTCACTAGGTGCCTCTTGCCTTCCCTGCTGCTAATAAACATAGGTGATCGCAATACGTCGCTCATTTGATCAGGAAAGAAAGTGTGACCGAGAGTCTGTTGAAGAATTTTCGGTCTCATTTTACTCCACATTACCCTATCAAACTTATTCGCATTCGTGGTATGAAGTATATGAAGAGTTACAATAATTGTGAAAATGTGAAGGACAACCTGGCGCAAACAGGCGAACGTTTCCACGAGTAACCAAGAAGGATGGGCAGGGTAAACTTGGTGAGGCTGGCTGGCTGGGGGGGGGGGGGGGGGGGGGGGGGGGGGGNGGGGGGGGGGGGGGGGGGGGGGGGGGGGGGCGGGGGGCGGCCTCGTTCCATCAAATTTAAAATTCGGGTCCACTCGAAAGTGCGAGTCGAGAGGAAGACCAATCGACCGAGTCGCTTGGCTGGTGTTTGGATCCAGAACTAAAACTAGGGAAAAGGGAACAAAGGCGTTTCAGTCTTCAAGTGTGTTTATAATACTTTTATTTCTCGGACCGAAAGGGCTTTATCGTCTGGGTTTCTGTCTGAACTCGGCGAAACCCAGATGGCCCGCCGAGTCGCCCCATTATGCATTCCTCTCTCTCCGTGAGCGGGGTGGCTCCATGAGTCTTTGCTCCATCATGGGTTCACCCGAGCATCACCTTCAGCGTTCAGCGATGAATTTATACCAAATGAAATGAAATTGCGATGGTTTAGCTTCGTAGTCTTTCGTTCTGGATTTCAGTTCGGTTCACTCAGTTTTTTTTTTGTCAGTCATGACCATTCAAATAATCGAAATGGATAAAATCCAATCCTGGAACCTGCCTCATAATAAAAAAAAAACAAAAGCAGTTGGCCTAATTTTTAGGCGCAAATATGAACCCCTAATGACGACGTCATGGTTCGGAAATGATCCTCGTCACGAGGGTTGAAGTTCCATAACTTTGCAATAGTGAAAATTCTATAGGTATAGGTAACTCGAGAGCAATTATTCCGATTTTGACTCGAGATTGTTTGATTTCGGTTTCAGTCATGTCAGCACTTGGAGCCGATATTCGCCCCTATAGTTTAAGACCATTTTCGATCCCCGATCGTGCCGATATCCTCTCAGACTCCATTTAGAACGAGCCACGGAATGACCCAGCTGGTTTGTCCTTCCAAACTAGAGGCAGGGAATAGGAGGTGGGTAGGACATTCGTTACGCGCATACGCATAAGCATTGGGCAATCCCCACCCCCTCCGATAGGACCTCCCCGATCCTTCAAAGCAGCTGGTCAAGCGGTCCAGGTTTGCAGTATGTTCCCATCACCGTTCACGCTCCTCCAACCGAAGGGCACTCGAGGATGGGAGAGCGATGCGATCGCCAGGACACTCCACGACTCGCGCGACAAAAGTGGAAACATTCAGGAATCGAGGAAGATGTGCAATTCAGAGGGAAACCAAAAACAGATCAGACACCCGATCCCATGCGAAGGGAAAGCAAGAGCCGGTACTCACTCGTCTATAATGAGCATATTTCACTGTATCATGGACCATCCGTGAAACCGTCGTACCGCATGATACGGCTTGCAGACATTTGTCCAGACGCGCTACTGTATCGCCTTGCACGAGGTGAGAGAGTCGGATGACCGCATCGCTTACAGCTTGAGAAGGACGACCTCGTTCGCCAATGTTCAATCGGAAACTGGGACCGGTCCCAGAGTCTGGATGTCTGTAAGCAGTCTGCAAGGCTCACCCGGCAAGTGAAGCCCGTGGCAGTCGTCCGACTCTCCCCCTCGGGTAACTCACTAGTCAAACGAGAGTCGAAACGAGAGTATCAGGGCTTGGCGTCACTGTTTTTGACACGTTGATCGCCAAGGTAGTTTCGTTAATACTTTCCTATGGCGCCGCATGACACGCCGGCACGCCACACTGCAAGTTTTTATTTCATCCTTGGCGTGGTACAAAACATGCGCGGGGACGCGCCGGCGTGTCACGTGGTGGTCAACGTGTCAAAGGAACTCAAAAATCGAGGATCTGGGAATTGAAATTTGGCTTATAATTATTGTAGGGGATCTCAAGAGGAGCGAAAGAAAGGGTCTCAGGGTGACCTCCGACTTCCAGTTTCACCGAAGTTAATGTTTGAAGTTACCGCTAGATGGCCTTTCCCCGGGTTGTAATGAAATAAACATAACTTTCAAACCCTTTCTTGTAGAGATGTGCAATTAACGTTTTCAGACAGCTAAGACATTGCTCTTTCAAATGGATACATGTGATGGCGTCCTTGAGTGAAAAGTCATAGGTCAAATAAGCGATTCACTTGGAGAGGTCCAAATCGTAAATATGCTTATTCGGCTGCCATTCCAGTCATGGATTCATTTCGCAAAAAAATCTAGCCACCTAAGTTTAATCATACTCTAGGGTAACTTCCTGCAAAATGGTACGTCTTTTCATCAGAGCATTTTCGAGATTTTCATCAAAATGTGCCCTATATATCAACAATTCCATTGTAATTTCTTCTCCTCTTCGTAATGAATCTCTTCTCGAAAGTAATCCCGGCTGAGTCGAGTCAACCATCCGCCCTCTTTTGAGGATGTTTCGAGATGAAAACTGCACGGAATCTGGTGATGCAAGTATTGACACAATCGGAAGACTATCTTGTAACAGAATTACAGAAGAATTTTTAATTCGTTACTTGAGAAGCGAGCCCTGAGAATTCGGTGAGTAATTGCAATTTCGCTTTCAATTTAGAGTACATTTTGATGCAAATCTCGAAAATACTCTGAAGAAAAGTCTTGAAATTTTGCACGAGACTCACCCAGACGATGGTCTAACTTTATTAGTGTTTCTGCGAAATGAATCTGTGATTGGAATGGCAGCCTAATAAGCAAATTTGACATTTCAACTTTTCTCAATAAAACGCATGTTTCACCTTTGACCAATGATGCAAGGACGTAATGTTGGTACTCAAAGAGCAATGTCTCAACTGAAGCGTTGATTTCGTATCGAAATAAAGGGCTATGGAGTTATGGCCATTTATCCACTTTCTTCCATTCTTTCGACTCTTCCACAGATCTCTCCAATTGTCAGCCAATTGTAAATCCAAGATATTACAATTTCTGCATCCTTAATGCCATGAGTCAGAACAGAGGACGAGGAGTGTTGTAATGTATAGAAATTCATACCAATCCCTCAAGCAGTCGGAATTAGTGAATATATAAAAGTCAACCAATAACGCAATCTGGATACTCAGACACTCCAGACGTATGGAGACAAAGGGGGGGGGGGGGGGAACTGAACGAAGGCATACGACGAAGCCTCAGGCTATTTTGATCATCCGACCGACGAATCCCTCTTTTTGCACAGTGATCCAGGTAAGGGGGAGTGCGAATATAAGAGAGAACAGCCTGCAAAATGCTCACCGTTAAGAAGATATTGCATGGCACAATCTGCACGGATTCTGGTGATGAAGGTATCTACAGAATTGAGAGACTCTTCTCTAACAGAATTACGAATGGTTTTTTGCTAAGTTTCTTGGGAGACGAGTTATGCCATGGGAACCTCCGAAGTCGCGTTTTCCTGTTGATATTCCTCGTGGGAATCAAAGGCGATGAGGAACACGAGAAATATCATAGACGATGTGAATTTGCCTCCTTTAGATTCCATGCTTTTTTTTAAATTACAATGGGAGGTCATGAAAGATTCTACGAGTTCGGAAAAAGTAAGCAGGTCTCTCGCAGTGATCGTCTACAGAAGCCGAGCTCCTTCCTCCCGAAGAATCCAATGCACTACACACATTACATCCTATACATTACACGAACATTCAAGATTGTCCTTTGCATATGTGACAGGGTGGAGGGGAGCGATGGGAGCATGAGGCATTCACAGTGCACCCAATACGAGGACGGTGAGAACCGGAGCATCGTCGGTGCGTCTGCTCTTCGTATTCCTACTTGTTTCTCTGTAGACAGAGCCGGGCTGGGGCATGTGCCACGAGCCTTAGGGCGCGACGGGGGGAGGGTAGGGGAGCGAGTGCTCCTTTGTTTCTTCAACTCATATTTTTAATGTCAGCAAGAATTTCACTCAGCCCCTAAGTTGCAACCTGCCACGGCAGTTAACGGAAGCGGCGGAAGGCTGAGCGAATTAGCGAAACTCAAGCGCACCTTCCCCTTTGGAATTCTTATATTAATTTTGAGTCTTGAAGAAACCTTAGAGTTATAGGTGAGGGATGCGCATCTCCAGCCTGCCGAGAACGAGCATCGAGGTAGCTCCGGTTCTGTCGGTCGAAACGACAGTGGACAAGGGAATGAAACCGGGACCGGAACCTCGAATGGAATGGAATGTGGAAAGCCATTTTCTCGATGTTTAGACCTCGTTCACACCAGAAAGTTTCCTTGCATCGACGATAATGTTGCAAAAAAGAAATATTTTATATTTTAAAAGAAAACTTTCGAGAAAATCTCCCAGAGCACTGAAAATCTTACATTTAAAGCTCTCATACTGTAGACGTCCTCGCCACGAAAGTTTTCTTTGCGAGTCGACTTGCAAAGAAAAATTGCATAGAAGACTCTCTGGTATGGACGAGGCCAAACATTGGCCAGGGGCCTTTTCCCACAGAAGATTTAAAAGCCAGTTCTATTAGTTGCAAGTACTTGCAAGGGGCGTGTGTTCTTGTTTAACTCTTCCAGCGGGTCTCGCTGACCCTTCACACGAACCATGTAAATACTTCTTACTTGTAGCTCGTAAAAGTTCTGTGGGACAGGCCCCCATTTGAGGTCCATCATAGAGCGACAGCATGACTAATACTAATGGGAAATTTAGCATTGTGAAAAATCATATCGACTCACAAATTAATGCTCCGACACTTCTTTTCCATCTGCGAGTAATTAGGTTCATGGACCTTATGTGACAGCATGAGGAGAGAAAGCAGGGCAGATATTGTATGGATAGAACATATTGGATAGGTTAAGTTTTCGCGATAAGATCGTCTTGAATAGATTCCCGCGCGATCACATTCGCAACCCAGAGTACAGCTTGCAATTCCTCATCAGTTTCATAGAAGTAATTTTGGATGCACGGGACGGACTCCGTTCCCCCGTCTTCGCCCAAACCGGTCCTGTATATAGCATTTCAATATTGTTTCCCCATCTCCCTTTCCCATGACTAGAAAAGGGCTTGGGAAGATGAACAATCAGCGAAAGAGTTAGAACATTATCTACAGACAATTGAGCGCCATCACTGCATCGTATCGTCGCTTCATCGGACCAAGGGGTAAAAATGTAAAGTAACCTAACCGGTATTTTGACCTTGGAATTCTTAAACATGCACGAACGAGAAGATCAGACTAAACGGTAATCGAGCATGGTAAGAGAGAGGACTCCTCGACCTCGTTCGAACGGATGTTCCTGTCACACAGATAATGTTTCATATAGTGTTACTAGAGGCTCCACTCCGCTCGAATCCCATTCATCGACAGGGTCGCAATGTAGATGTCGCTGCCAATCCTCCACGACCAGCAGCGGACTCAACGAGACACGCGTGTTACGTTGAGGAACTCCCTTTGGGTCGAATCCCCGAATGAGTAATTCCCGATTCCGCTGTCACGAAGCACGCCTCACGGAAGTGTCGTTAATAAGTCACTTTATATATACAGGACCGCTCGCCGGCGACGATCCGAGCCGCCTCGAGAAAAGGCGCATAGATTATTCGCGAAACTTCGAGAGCCTTCGTCGGCAACGGCTCCGGCATTACGGTCGGTTAATAATAGTTAATTCCCTCGCCGAGGTGAACGAAATTCAGAAAAAGAACGATCGGATGACAACGTGCGACTCGAAAACATCCTGTACTATCTTTGGGTAACAGGAAAAAATTGGGAAAATTTTGGTCTATTTAAAATATCTAGCCTTTATCGCATCTAAAACGCTGGTGAAGAAGAAACTGATTGCTTGAAGAACAGATTGGTGGGTGTTCACAATGAATTCAAAAGGAAGAGAACGGGAAAAATGTTATATTTACGTCCGGAATTCCATGTCACGTTTCGAGTTAACAATGAAGCCAACTCCGAATGAAAAACACCACTTACCTTGACCCTCCGTGACGTGAACCGAATCGATGAAACCAAGAACCGTCCAGCGTGATGGAAAAGGAGGAACGAAAAGTTCATTTGCAACAGTGGACCTTGAACGTACGTGACACGGTTGCGAAGTCACTCACCGGCACCTAGTGACGCGACAGTCGTCTCGCACAACCGATGCCATCGATTCGATTCGAGCCTCGATTCCCTCGTGACCTTGGGTGTCTCGATTCCACGCATGGCTCCGGAATCCTCGAGATCGCACGAATGATAAGGCTCAGGGGCTGCCCCATTCTGTCTCCTGGCGTTCGCGTCGGGATACAATTTTTCATAGAGAATTTTTAAAAGTGAATGTACGGGAGTCGACACGCTCAAAGAGGCACTGCCGCAGCGTAACATGCACATTGACTGCTTCTAGCTGCGTTGCGACCACTACGACCGTCGCAGTTTCTTGCGATCGGTCGCGTTGGAGATGCGTGGGACCTTCGCAATCGGCCGCAGTACGCTTTGCAACCGAATCGGACGAGTCATTTCCTGTCGCATTTTCGCACTGGTTCGCGTTGCGTATCTCTTAACCGTAAATTATGGAGTTGTTAAATAATAAATTGACGGCTCTTTTGGTGGGATGACTTCGGCGGTAGATGATGCCAATCATCACCATTGAATCCCCATGAGCAAGGGACATTGATACACGAAATAAATCTCCAAGAAAGGTCTCAATATCATTTATATTCATGATTATTTTCCATTTTTTCTATCCATTCATTTTGTTATTTTTTAAGTTGAGAAGCCCTTGTTCTTAGAATGCAAAAAGCCTGAGTCGTACCCTCCTTTAAGAGAGTACTGCATGATTTATACGTATTTGAGAGAATATTTGAATCGAGTAGGCATCTACCGAACTCAGTGTCACCGCCACCATTTGCGCTGGAGAAATGCATGGTCTGGAGTTAGTTACTTTCTCCTCCAGCAAACTAGGAAGGGACTTGAACGGCTCAGAAGATATTCTCATGGACATAGGAGAAAAACACTCCCTGTCTGCGGTGATAACATATTCTAGAGTCGCGAATTTTCCCATCTGATTACGGGATCTGTGTGCAGGACGTACCTACCACTGTCGAAAGCTTTTCTTCTCTGGGACTGCAAAAAAAGCAAAAATGTTGCATCGCGAGCTCTCGAATTGTACACACCCATATTAGATTTGGCTTGGAAGCTCTGCGACCAGTGTGGGAGCTGCTTTGCATACGGTCGCAGTCAAGAAATGACTGCGAACTTCGCAGACGGTCGCAGTGCGGCAGTGCAGTGCGCCGCACCTCTTCGCAGTTAGTGTGCATCGACCTTAAGCGGATGTTCGTCTGCTTCGGACTGCTTCCCTGTCTCCGTCGAGATGCCCTCCCTTTCCCCGGAAGAGAGCGCGGAACGATCTCTTTGGCGACATTTGGCCATAGCTGAAGAAACTCATCCATTCCCTAATGGAGATCAGTATTGCCATCTAGCGGTGGAATATATGGCTGCTACGTCAGAAATAATGGGTAGAGCAGAGTTGAGAGTAGAACATTTTTTGTTTTTCTTTTATAAATTATTGCACGAGAGGGTTAGGCAAGGCCTGCAAACCGAATAAGTAATAATAATCTCTTATTCCCGCAAAGCCAAAAATAGTAGAATATTGCCTCCGTAGAAATTGGCAAGGGAAAAAAAAGTAATTCAGAATAGAATGATCGATTGAACAAGGTCATCCAAGGATAATATTAATAATAATAGTGGTTTATTCATGATTCTGGAATAATTGTGCATCAGCAAATTGCATTCCATCGTCAAAGGGTAGACACAGAAAGGGTAACAAAAATTATGGGGTTTGTACTGAGCCAGTGTGGCGGTCTTCTCTGGTAGTTTTCTGGTTTATCAAGCGGGTCATGAAGGGGATTGCTGACTGGTAGAATCTGCGCGTGCAGCACTTATACTCTTGCAAGAGAGATGAGATGTTTCTTCTCAGGTTCATGGGTGGGCATTGTAGGTAGGGAGACAAAGCCTGCCGTCGCGATGGATTTTGTAGGAGGGCATAGGCATATTTAGATGTGAGATCCAGTCGTCTTTTCTGTAAGGATGGGATGCCCATGGTCGACAAAGCCTTTTCGTAAGTTACATATTTATGCCCAAGGATTAAGCGTAGGGCACGCTTCTGCACCTGTTCGATGGCAAATACGACTCGGTTGGGCAGGGAGCTGTTCCAGGAAGGGTAGGCGTACTCAAGAACTGGTCGGATATAAGAGGACCAGACATCCTATCATCACATCCAGAGGTCCTATCATCACATAGAGAGTCCAATACAGGATGTTGTTGAATCTAATGGGAGAGATCCTGGGAAATACGAAACTGGAAATATCCCAACTTTCAAAACCATATTCCCCATTCGCAAAAACCCTAATATTAAATGGTTAGTATTTAATTCATCACCAAATAATATTGACTCCGTCACGAAGAAGTAATGATTCATCACCAGATTTTATATTTGGTCGCTCAATGAATTTACATTACCAAATTATTGTTACCTTCACCAACCTCACCATCAACAGACTTAACGAATCTAACACCAAATTCCCCCTCAGTATTTTCACCAGGTGCTATGAAATAACCACTAAATTTCATTGAGTTAGCATCAAATCATTATCGCATTTCATGTATTAAAAAAGATCAATTTTCTTTTAGCGAGCCTGTAGCGCAGAGGTAGCCTTCTTTGGTCTCTCTTTCGTTTCTGTCTGATGGGGCTTCCGATGGAACACTGACTTCCCGGGTGTGAATTAGCACTCCGAGTGAATGCTTGCAAATGCCAGTCTTGATCCAAACTGGGCATGTGCATTAAAGAATCGGAGCTTTCACAACCCAGAGGGAGAGTCTTATTCTCTTCAAGTCCTTCCAATGCTCCGGTTTTATCATCAGATGTTCTTTTCCACTTTTCCCTTGTGGCGTCGCCGTACCTGCTGGCAATGAAAAAGGCGTCTGCTTGTTTCAATGTCTTCAAAGTCGCAAGTTGCCATGGACCAGTTACACAAGCCTCCCCCCCCCCCCCAGCATGATATGATCTTCTTGGCATCTCTTCTTGCCATCACAGGTATAACCAGAAAAGAAGAAAAATCCTTTCCTTGACAGGGTTCCAATTGCTAAAAAAAATTCTTAAGTTTGATGATGAGAGCATATTTTTGGTGAGGGCAAATTTGGTGATAGCAACACCCGTGATGGTGTAATCATATTTGGTGGAATAAAAAAAAATTTAGTGACTGACTCCGATTTGGGGAAATTTAATTGTGATCTGGTAACGGAGTCAATCTTTCTGCAGGCTGAAAATATATGGAGATAAGTTCATTCTTACTCACATTAAATACCCTGATGCTAAAATAAACCTTGTCCTGAGAAAGCACAAAGAAGTTGAGACTCAATATGGAATCATGACACAGAATACCTCATAATCCTGTCACTGAAATGCAAGGATACTCCAACGCTGGGTTTCTCAGCTGGGGACCCGCGAGTCCCCGAGGACTCTCAGAAATGTTGGGGACTCCTCAGAAGCCCAGTACTCCCAAGTCTCACTCTTTCTTTTCCGTTTAAATGCATGCATGGATCGCACGAAACAAGGTGTTATCGATTTGCATATTAATGGGGCACTCGAAGAGCTTAGTTAAGAAACTCCGACATAACGGAACGATGCATGATACCTCACAAGACAAAAGTAGAAGGAGAAGAGAAAGATGAAATTTTGAGAACCAACGGGAAGCCTGCAGGAACGGGTGGTCGTACGACCGGAGCCTCTACGCTGAGACGGTGGCGTCCGAGTTCCACTGGGTGTGCGATGAGGAGTGGAGGATCACCCTGACCTTCACCCTGGTGGCCACGGCGGCCATGCTCGGCTCCCTCGTCCTCAGCTACCTGGCCGACAGGTGAGTCTGATGTCGCATCGCCTCGTTCTTGTTCCACCGCCATTAGAATTCAGATGCAAGGACCACTGCAAAGGAATCAACTGAAAACATTTCTAACCGGTCACTTTCACCCTTTCATGTCTGAATAATGTTTTAGGCAAGGGGAAAAATGTTTATTTTAGTTTTGTGGATTCAACAAGGCATGAGAAACACGTACATGCTTCCCAAATATATATTTAAAATCACTTGCATTTAAAAATTAATTTATTGAAAATTAATTACAGTTAAATAGTCATGCAGCTTCATGATTTCTGCTAGTAATCCAACCTTAACTTTCCGTTAAATGTTTCTCGATGATTCTGTTCCATTTTTCAAAAAACTAACTTGCAAAAACCGAGGGAAAATAGCTGGAATAGAAATGTATGAAAATTGAAAGAGTGAGTACTCTTTTAATTCAGATAAAATTCAGAACTCCAAGATTCCCTCTCTTTGATCTGCTCAAGATGTCTCTAGGCTTGCAATTAATTCAATGTAATTAAAAATAAAATTGATACTTTGGTAAAGCTAACATAGCTCTTGAAAATTTTTTATCGGCGAGGCTAGACAATTTCCGAAAGCCGGTGGTGCCTAATGGGTACCTTTGGGCCTGAAAGGAATCCGTCGTTTCAGAGGCATGAAGTCTCTTTCTTAAGGGAAAAAACTATCTAGTCCGGAAGGTAAATATCAGCTCAAAGCGTGAAGACGAATACCAGAACGAGGCGATTGAAAAAAGAAATGAAATTCAAAGGTAAAAAGATAAAACGAAACGCACGAAGATCATCCCAAGATGGCTCCAAATAAAAATAAAAAAGGAAAAAGGAAAAGAAAAAGAAAAGGAAAAAAGAAGCCGTGAAGACTCCCACTCCTCACTCCTTCTTTCCTTGGCCCGGTCTTTCTCCCTCACAGAGAAATATTCCTCTCTTCAAAGCCTTGCTACGTGGCAAAGACGGATTTGCTCGGATGAGAGCTCCTTCTTCAAGCGCCACTATTAATTAAAAACTTGCTTGATAAAACGAGGCTTCGTATTGGATATCATTAGAATGCGTTTTCACAGCGATGTTGGATCCTAAAGTGTGTATAATGTGCCGTGATGCACTAAAAAAAAGGAGCATAAAAAATATATTGAAGACGGTTTGGGCTATGAGAAATGCAAATACTATGTGCAAGATACTTATGCATAATGAAACTGCCTGGTAAAAATATTAGAGTAATATAATAAAAAATAGCATAATAAAATAATTATATAATATCAAATTGAATAATAGTAGAACGAAAATAAGTAGATGCGCAATGGAAAAGGGAAACTGCGAAAGCAATTGCTGGACAAGTATTCAGGCATTGGGCTTTTCAGATGAAATCCCATGAATCATATGAATTCATGAATCATACTTGCAATGCATACCAGGTATATACCCTGTGTCTCAAAAAAAGTATGTCACATTATTTTTTTTATATCTTCATCCGATATCATACAAGACTAATGCATTTTTGCATCTGGCATTTCAGGTGAATAAGAAAGATTCATACCAAGTGTAAAATAAATCCACCCAGTGCTTCAAATGCAATAATTTTTCAAAGCTTGGGTTCGTGCTGAAGGTGAACATTTTGCGAACGAGCTTTTCAAGTTTTCAAGGTTGGCTGGCATACATTTTACAGAAATCTTCATTTTTCATCTGACTTGTCGAGGGCAAAAGCCATAAGACATGTAAGGTTTTCGGTAGATTTTTGTATTTATTTACAACAAATAAGCTACCAGCTTCTAATTATAATAATGATTCAAAGGAATTGTAATTTCTCATAATAAAAGAGATTTATCTAAACCAATTCCATTTACCAAGACTGCCTGCTGCCAGAGCTGTCATTTTGGAGCATGCACCTTTCAAAAATTAACGTGTACATTGCTCGTTCGCTGTGATTTTTGATGCTTCAACTTTGAAAAGCTATTACATTTGGGTGGAAATCTTTTACACTTGGCAGGAATCTACCTTGGAATACCTTGGAAGGAATTATTCACCCAAAATGCCATATGCAAAAATTCATGAGTTTTGCATAATATCGGATGGAGATATTCCAAAAAATAAAGTGGCATACGTTTTTATTGAGACAGTGTATGCATCTTTCTTATTTATATATCATATCTGATGCATTTCCGCCCAGTCAAAAATTTTTCATCGGGCCATCGATGGCTTTTCTTCGACGCGCATATAAGCCTTAGTTGGGTCTTCACTGGCATATGGTTGATTTAGGCCGGCTTATGGTTGGGCATCTCCTGTTGGCCCTTCATCGGGTCAACTTTGGCTCATTGTTGGGAAACCGCACATGCACCAACCATAAGCCGACTTTTCACAATGGTGAAAAGATAAAGGAAAAAAACCACAAGAACTGCATCTACAGCATTACACATCATTTGGCTCCCTACTGCTCCTTCATCTGGGAAAGATGAAGAAGCAGTACCTTACCAGAGTACCTTACACAGGCACACTCCTATCCCCAAGAACTGAGAATCCCAAGAGACATTCCTTCCGGATGCTAAGGCATCCAGGACCGGAATCACATGGGGATGCAAGGGTGTCTGTCTTCCAGTAGGAGGCCAGGCTTGCCTTACACGTAATAAGATTTTTTATGTCTTCCAGTAGGGGAAAAAGGTCGCGTAGCTTATATTGGAAAGTAGAAGGATCCTCCCACGGACTTCCGGGCCGGAATTCCTTGGTTTATTCGAGGGCTAGGTTACATCTTCAGAGAAATGTGTTAAGGTATTCAATGGTCTTTCTCTGAGATCTATGTGAGAAACCCTGGAGAACGTCAAAGAGACGGGGGACTCATTTCAGTTGAATTCGGGAAGTGATTCCCTACTACGACCACTTTGACTCCATCTCATGCTGGTTTTCGGAACCTTCTCAGTCACATTGGCTCATTTAAGGCGAATCATTCGCCAAAAAAGAGCCAACTTCCCCAGCTATGGCTCGAAGATGAACCAACAAAAATTTTTTACTGGGCGTTTTTACCGTTTTGTCACGAAACAGGTTCGGTCGACGCCCCATATTCTACGGATCGGCGACGCTGTACCTCGTTTTTGGCACTGGCTTCCTCTACGCAAGAGACCACCGGCTCTTCTACGTCCTCATATTCCTCATGAGCATCGCCTTCCCTTCCTGTTTCCAAATCGCCTACATCATGTGTGGGTCGCCACGAATGTTCTGCTTAAAAAAAAGTTTAAAAAAATCGACGCCGACGCTTCACGTCGGGCTACCGGAATGCATTTAGCAGTGCAGTTTCGCTGACATATTCTTGGTGGGCTTTGCTTGCTTCTGGCGTTTCATTGGAAACGCCAGAAGCAAGCGAACCAGAAGCCATGAAACTCGGAAGTTAATAATTCCACAGACCCAAATATCTTTGGTTACTTTCTTGGGTGTTAATTTGAAAATTACTGCCCGTTTTCCTGTACGCTCGGACAAATTAGATCAATCTAAAAAAAAAAATGTACAACCTGATTTTTATTTTTCCTCATTTTTTACTCTAATTTTTTTTAGAAAGTAATTTTCTTAATCCTGGAAGAGATTTCGCTCAGTCCTGGCCTATATTAAACACTACGAGAAAATACATATTTTATTTATGATTTTAAGGAACTCTTTCATTGCACTTTTCGCTTTTTCATATTGAAAAAAGAGAACCTACTGTCTCTCAAGTTAATGGAATAAATTTGAGCACTCTCTATGCCCTACCGATGACGCTTTGATTGTTGGCTACGACACGTAACAATCGAGAAAATACACTTGACATTAATAGGCTCTAGGGGCCTGTTCCTCGCTTCTACTAAACTTAATCTAAACTTAATTTAATCGAAAAGCGAAAAGCCTATTCTTCGCCAGACTTAGTTTAAAACTTAGTTTAAAAGGGGGAACATTTTTAGACAGGTCCGACCCAGTCCAAATGTTGGAATGATGGGAGAGAACTCTGTGTGATGCCATTTGGGAGTTCAAGACCATTGCACACAAATGTCATGAATATTCATATCTTATAAGCTGCGACATAGGTCTTAAATGGTTTTCACTTTTCAAGAGGTCTGAAAATGGGGTGAGATACCAATTTCGGTTGCGCCACAGTTCATATTGATAGTTGTCCCATCCTCCCGTTATGATGGGTAATTCCGGTTTTGTCCCCACCAGCGCCTTCCCAATACCCTGTGTACATGTGCGTTAAATTTCGCACTGAGATGCGGAACAGCAGGCTCCCTTGGTTGCTTTTGTAATCATTTCAGATCAGGTTTATATTGGGTGACATGCACCAGATCCGTTTAACTTCAAACTGATTCGTTTTCATGATGGGCGTCTATGGGAATAAGTTTATCTCTGTTAAACTGATTTTCATAGGGGACCATTGTGAGATCAGATTAGTTTAGCTTAAACGGATTCGGTGCATGTCACCCTAAGAATGAACTTAACTCGTCGTTAAGCTGATTTGTGTCATGCATCAAATGCGATCAGTTTGTTTCTCTCTGAAACTAATCTTCAAAGATAAACCTGTTCCATAGCAGGTTTAATTCCCTAAACGGATTCTCAGAGGTAGTCCAGTACGCTGTTTTGCCGGAGTGAGCTTCATTTTTCTTGCCTCTCATCGTCTAGCGACGGTGAGAATGGAAACTAATAGTGAGATCGAAATTTTTGACGTGATCCTGAACCAAACTGCCAGGTGGACTATCAGAGACTATCGGCTCAATCCTCTTGAATGGTTCAACGGAGACGAATTCCGGAGGTTTCGTCTTTCAAACCGTGGCCGACTCGATTCGGACAATGGAGCAGCAGCTGGCACAATATTCATTCTCTTTCCAAGTGCAACCACACCGCTTTTAAACGTGTTTAAGTCGGGGATAAACGTGTTCATGGAAACTCGTAATTTGATTTTCGGTGGTGCATGTCAAAGATAAACGCATTCTTAAAGATGTTTTAGTAAACGTATTCATCTCGTCTTTAAACTAATCCGATTCCTCAATTGGTGCATGTCACCCCTGATCTAAAAGTGGTCACTCAACACTGAAGGTGAGGGACTCCTTTAACTGCGTTCTAAAAGGATGCTTTTAGGTTTAGGATTAGGTTTAGGTTGCGAGACGAGGAACAGGCCCCTGGGTGAGTGCTTGAAGTACAACGAATCTTGGCCATAGTGTAAGGAGCACAACATGAAACGCGAAAGGATTGAACAGGCTTCATCATAAAAATTTAATTAAGCATTTAATTACGTAATTATCCGTCTTGGAAGGCCCTCCTGCGACTATGATTTCATTATTAATGAATAATTTGATTTTTTTTTTCAATACCCAGAGAATTTCAGGATCCTAATATAAAATTGGAAACGAGAGGAAAAAAAAGTGTCCATTAAACAGGTCTGGAGCAGGCGGGTCCCGAGCACCGGATGGTAGTAGACTTCGGGATGAACATCGTCTACGTCTTGGGGGTGTGCCTACAGGTGTTCTTGGCTTGGATCACGCGAGGTCACTGGGTCTACTTTGGCCTTGCCACCACCCTCCCCGTCGCTGCCTTCTATGGCTACTTCAGGTCGGTCCCAAACTAGAGGTTCTCATCGAGGGATCCGCGTTACAGACGATGAGCGCTACATGTAATGATGAACAGTGATGGAGAATGCGAGAAGGGAAACGTGCAATGGAGAGATGAAAAAAAATCATAAGATGATGCAGATTAATAATTTAAATATATCATTGATGCAAGTACAAATGACTATAAACCCTGCTCAGATAGGAAACATATGAGGATTAACTCGGCATGATATTTGTATAAAAAAAGCATTCCTTAAAGGAGAGAGGATCGTGACGACTGATCAAAATGATTCCAACCCAGATGAACTGGTTGCGAAAAATCGACATTTAAAGATGCATGTGGATATGGACCAGGGTCATACCGGAGAGTGCGCGGTGGCTGTCGAGCCGCGGAAGGTATCGGGAGGCAGCGGAGATCCTGAGGCGACTCGCCAAGGTGAACGGGAGGGCCTGCCCCGAGGACGTGGAAGACAGGCTCCGACTGGTCGATCGGGACCAGGAGCCCAGCTATGGCTTTGTCTCACTTTTCGTCCCTCCTAGGACCCGGCGACGTATCGTAATTATCGTCTACATGTGGTAAATGGGGAGTCGATTCCCATTCCCTTTCTTCAATCCTTCCCGTTACAAAATACAACCAGCTCGTATCTCTCTCTGAGAGCATTTGGAGGATCGAAATCGGGCATGCTTCTTATCCTCTCGACGCAGAGTTGCTCTAGAAAATTTGAAACTTCATTTCCTCGGAGTTGTAGAGAACACCGAATCTCACTTATCGAAGATGTCACTTCCATTCCAGTATCGGTACGGATAAATGTCTCCCGGCACGGTTGTTGATTTCTTGGGCATTAAAATGCAGACTGGAAGCAAAAAAAGTCTTACGCTTGACGTTAATGAGATACGATCATAAAACTTCATAAGGAATCCAAATTATCCAAAGCCACGTGCGGAGAGCTCAAATGATTAAAATAAATACACATTAATAGACAGAAGGGTCTTAATAGGCTTTCAGTATTTCTTGCTTTCAATATTTCTTGCCCTCATTCTCTCCTAAGGAAAGGGCAGATCTTTTGCATCACTGAGACATGGAAATAGTACTTAATCGGGATACGGAATTAGTTCTACCCTAGGACCGAGTATCCTCAGAACGAGAATAATAAATTTCGAGTTTTCGACACAGATTCTTCGAGACGACTATGAAAAATGACTCTGCCGAGTCATGCGCGAATGTGTAGATTCTCCTCATTCCAAGAACGATTTGACTGAGGCCATGTCAAAGAATCAATCAAGCGGCCGCGTTTCTCCGACATGCCTCCATCCTCACCAACGACCACGAGCTACTTTCCTCTATGGTATGGTGGAATGACCCACGACTCAGATGACACCTAAATCTCTTTCTAAAATTCTTGGTGAACCGGTTGCTGAATGGTGGGACTTTTCACAGTTGAGCTGGGAATGGCCAGCATAATGTACAATGCGTGATCTTTCTTTCCCTCTCTCTCGCCCCCTTCTCCTTCCTGTCTGGACTTCTCTTCCCGTGCTTGGGAGATGCGAGGCGTCAGCACACCTCTGTCGCACAACATTCTAAAAGAAAAAACAACAATTTATTATTATTATTTTCCTGCTGGCTGCCCTCTTCCCAATCCTTCTCTCTTTCCACTCCGCTCTCCGCTTGAAAGGATTCGACATTCACAGATAACACTTCTAATTTTACACGCGCAAGGTATCCAACATCTTTCATGAATAGGGATGGTAACTCTGCAGGGGCCTATTTCATGGAATTTACAAGTTCTACAAGTTACAAGTTAATAGTAATTACAAGGGTCGTGTCGTAGTTGTAAGAAGGGCCAGCGGGACCAGCAGGAAGAGTTAAATAAGGAGCAATCTTGCAAGTACTTGTAACTTGTAACTTGTAGAACTTGTAAATTCCACGAAACAGGCCCCAGGTTTCATCCCTTTCCTCCCTACCAACATGCAAAGAATATTGCGAGACCGTGATTCTCCCGATTTCACTCCCTGATGGAAAAAAAATGTCATCAGAGAGGAATTCCAGCAATCCCTGCTGTTTCTTAGTCCTGAGGTCTTGCACTCATTCCAGAATATATGAGGCTATTGGGCGACGACTATCACTTCCTTCGAAAGCTTTTATAAAATAGGGGGAGCTGTGGAAACGTACCTGTATTTGTCACCCCCCCCCCCTCCCTCCCCCAAAGGTCAGTTGACCTTTGACATTTAAAAGAGTTTTTAGGTTTGACTTTTTGAAACCTTTATTTTTCAGGTAATTTTATCATCTTTTGCTTTCGTTTCATGCTGTCCTTCTCCCTTATTTTCCATATTCATTTTTAAAATATTATTTTTGTCCTATTCATTGAAAGCAACGAAAACAACGATCAACCCAGGACGCAGTCCATTCCTCTCGTGAAGACTCTTTAGAGCTCGGCGAAGAAATGGATTGAGCATGGAGTACATACGTGAGGTGTAATGTGAAAGCGGTGATAAAGTCCTATTTGTACCGTACTATAGGCTTTGCAAACGCAAAGTTATACCTGTAGAGACGGGAAACATCATTGCTTTATTACGCCAATTATTACACATTACACCTCGCGTACTGAATGTGGAAGGAGGAGTGCATACATTTAGGTGAAACCCCATCAGCGAATGAAAGATATCCCACGGCAACAACTGCCGCATTGTTTGAGAATTTTTCGATTAGGTGTAGTCGCCAGGCCCAGTTCCATGAGAATATGCCATGAGATACAGTACAAAGATTCTGATGTAACAGTTTCTCCCGGAGTTAGAACCATTGCATTACATAATCAGAAATGCTTCCGAATATACGCGAAAAAGTCAAATTCTATTTCGTTACAGCCATGCGGAATGTGGGACTTTGGAATAGACTCCAAATTTCGACAAGTATGGGGAGAAAGCTCCATAAATTACGATCTCCAATGGTGAATCTTCGTATTCTTCCACAATCAGAATAGAAACAGTGACGGGAAATAAATTATTGTCCCATGTGCCTGCCTCTAGACACATAGGAAATTATGAAGTCCATGCAGCTAAAGCTCTGAAAACAATCTTTGAAGACAGTGCAGTGGCGACTCGTGGTTCATGCTGTAGAGTAGACCAGTGACGTAGTCAGGGAAGGGGGGCTGTCCTGGCTCCCCCCCGCCCCCTTCCCCGTAGCTTACGTGAGATTTTTAGGCCCTCAGAACTTCATTAGCCCTCCGAAAAATGAGATTCTCCCTACAATTCTGGGTCAAATCCATGATGCCAATAAAATATGCGTGACGGAAACCCGAAAAAGGATTTTTTAGCGTGCGTCTTGAACGAAGTGGAGCGATCTGACTGCCAAGTGTAGAGGACAAGTCGAACCTGAGCTGTGAGTCGTTCATTTACTTGTCGCCGGGAGAGCAGTCCTGGCAATCGTCGCTCTGCCACTTCAACGTGTTGGGCTTCGTTTATTTGAGGCCTGTTACCGAATTCCTCGTTTTTTATCCTTCACCATCACTCTTATTACAACTTTTCGTTCGTCGAGCCGTGAGCTTCTGGAGTGGGATATGTTTATACCCTTCTTTCCTGCAACTATCATTGCTCTGAATTGCTTCTTAAATATTATTTTAAGTTTATTAAAGGTGTCAGTAATGCTCTTATACATTTTTTTAGATGTTAGTTTCCCAATTGCCATAAACTAAGAATTTTAATTCCATCAACCATTGGTTTGGTTCCGGACCAACTACAATCGTTCCACTGCATTTCCCATTTTTCAAGTTTTCGTACCAGACCTTGCGGAAAGCAAAAGTTTTCGGCCTTTGCCAAGTCTTTTGGAAAAATTTGGAGATCTGGCGTGGGCCTTCCGTTCTCGAGAATTTCTCGCGCTTTTCATCACTTCTTGGAATAAAACTAAATCTAAAAACTAAGAACTAAGTCAGCAATGATGTTTCCCGTCTCTATAATTTTGCGTTTGCAAAGCCTATAGTACGGTACAAATAGGACTTTATCACCGCTTTCACATTACACCTCACTTAATCATCGGTACTATTATAGAAAACGTATGCAAGCCAATTAATTCTTGCTTATTATATTCAAGTATTAAAATTTCTCCTATTACATTCAGACAGATAATGTAAGATATAACTACATTAATGTCATGTTTAAAAATATTAAAAGTCATGCCCATAGATATGATTGGTTAGGGAAACGTGACACCAGCTTCACGAACCCCATTGCGTAAATCACTGCCAGGGGGAAGCCCGGGGGCAGGAGAGAAGAAAAGTTTTGGAAGGGAGAGACCTGAAGGAATAAAAGACCCACGCGGGTAGTGGTGCTGATAAAATATTTGCTGATAAAACAGGTGAACGAGGCCGAAAAACTAGCCTTGCAGGATTCTAATTTCATCGGAATGGAAGGAGTAGGGCATGGAAGAATATCTGGCAATGCTGCATAGATTTGGCAACATAGCACTCAGGCCTCTTCTCTCTGGCCGAAGTCTCATTCCGTTCGCTTCACTGGGAGACTTCCCCTTCCCCCTCAACTCTTCCATCAGGCTCCCAGTGAATAGGAGCAGGTTAGGCCAGGGAGAGGATGGTCTAGGTTGGAACTGCGCATGACCCGACTTAAATGCGATAGCTGGGAAGCCCGCTATCATCACTCATTTAGCAGACAGCATTCTTCCACCCTTTTCTTATAGTTTTACTCGTTTCTAGAACGTCACCAAATTTACTGACTCTCACGAGAAAGTCCACATATGGCTGGAGGCATTCCGAAACGTTGTCATGTAGAAGTTAAAATGGAGTAAAAATTACTTAAATTCACGATAGCACTCGATTTTCTCTTTCTTGTCTAAGCTCCAAGGCCCTTTCTTGAGGTCTCCTACAACTATTATAAAGCAAAATTTGGATCCAGGGGGGATCGATTTTCATCTTCCCATAGTACCTTAAACTTCATTAACCATTTTTTTACAGCTATCTTCGAGGAGCTCTAAATCTCTCTCGGCTCTCCCCTCCCCCATTGAAGCAAATTTTCGTGTCGTCCGCAAATTTACTAACTTTACTCGCAAGGCTTTCATCTAGATCGTTAATATCAGCCAGAAATCGGAGCGGTCTCGAGAACGAAACCTGGGGTACTCCGCTTGCGACTCCAACTTCCGGCGACGCTTCTCCATTTACAATTATCCTCTGCACTCTACCCGAAAGCCAGTTACCTATCCAGTTACCCACTCTGCCTTGGATCCCGTGCGCTTCTAATTTTGACCGAAGCCTTCTGTTCAGTCGATAACCAAAACCGAATAATCGACGGGAATGCGAGAACTCATTTTCCACTGCTCGCGTCATGAGCATATGGGAGTGGTCCATCATCAATTTCTTGGTAGTATAATTGCACATATTTTACAAATAAATATTTGTACTCCTACTATACTACCGATGTTTGGGCTTGCATTCTGTTGAATATCTGTGACTGTTCGTGTTCTCAACCAAATACAGAATATATAGGTAAATAAAAGGGGGGGGGGGGGATACAGAGCTGTCCGACTCAGATAGTGCTTTGGAAATTGTTAGACATGTGTAAGGTTTATTCTCAGAATCCCTAAATGTGTTGGAGGAAAGCTTCCCCAGGTCACTTGCTCAAATCCGCAAGAAAAATAAGCAGTTTTTTCGGCGTAGGTTTTCGAACCATCGTTTTCTCCTCTGAAATGCGGTTTGTAGTAAGCGGCTTGCAAAACATCTCTGACGCTTCCGAATTGCATGATCGAGGATGACACGAAATTTCACTCTCGCTTCCATCAGGGCGGTGCTGGATATGACTTACGGCGGCCTCCACATCAACATCAACAACCTGGGGGGGAAGGACTTCCTCAACTACCTCATATTTGGGGCGGTCGAGGTTCCCGCGTACCTCGTGGCCTGGGTGAGCGGTCGATGGTGTGGGTGGCGGTGGTCCCAGGCGACGTATTTCGTTCTCGCCGGCGTCTCTCTCCTCCTCGTGGCTGCCATGCCCCCCGGTCTGCCGAAGTCCCATGATAAACCTATGAAAGGAAAAATGCAGAAATTTCAATGGCAAAATTACTAGAAAGTGTGGAAAGGAGATTGGTAGAGTTGAATGAGTAAAGTTTATCATAACATATGTTTCCTTGGTGAAATACCGTGTAAGGGAAATTAGGTGCAATTATATTGTGTTGCGCGACCTTGGAATGAACACAGGAAAGGTGGGACACAAAATGTCACGTCCTCGAAGCAATATCATGTGATGTAATGGGCTCCAAATATTTTTAACGACAGAAAACAAGACGGTGGGACATCATGTCACTGTCCTATGGAACCAATGAACTTTTAAGATGCACATGGTTAATAAAGTAAAACTTTATTAACCATAAAGTTTACCTATTATCTAAGTCTCCAAGAGGAAAGTCAATCTCATTCATGGTGTAGCTTTCAACTGCCGAGAGAAAGTAGTCCCGCACGCGCTCACCCCAACTGCCCAAATCTCATCGACATCGCATTGGATGACTCCACAGGGGGATACACGGGCGTCGTGGTGCTGTCACTCATAGGGAAATTTGGGATCTCGGCAAGTTACATGATCATATACCTCCAGGTGTCGGAGCTCTTTCCAACCGGTATGCGGTCGTCGGCCATAGGACTGGCCAGCATCGCCGGGAATCTCGCATACATCGTCGTCCCTTACATCGTTGCCCTGGTGAGTTTCATCTCTTCATTTGAACCATGAACATCCTCAAATAAGTGAGATTACCTAGAAGCCTTTAAGAATGATCGAGTCCCAGAGCGGTTCTACAAGATGGATAAAACCATTGCAAGGGAAAACTAAAGGATTTTTCAGTTAGTATAATTCCGGTACACAAATTCGAATCTTGCCCGAATTTGCCGTAATGCAGTGGATGGAAGATGGATGAACTCATGCTTTCCACTGCCGCACGAATTCTCAGCACTTTTCTTCAAAAGACACTCTAAGGTATACCATCCCAATGAGAGCATGTACCAACGTGTCATGACGTGCCAGAAACTTTTTGCAGGGGAGGTACAAGCAGAGCGTTCCGTACGTTGTGTTCGGAACGGCGGCAGTGGTCGCATCGGCGGTGTCGATGTTCCTCCCCGAGAGCTCCCGTGAGGCCCTCCCGCAGACCGTCGCCGACTCGGAGGCGTTCGGCATCAAACAAAAGTTCTTCGCCTGGAATCTCGCTCCGTGGCGCGAGCAGACCGTGCACGCGGGCGAGATTTGTACAGTGAAACCTGTGTAATGCAGCCACGAGGGGGACTTTCAAAATTTGGCCGGTTCTGGCAGGTGGCCGCTCTTGAGGGGAATTTTTTTTTCTCGGTTTTTCCTCTTGGGTGAAGCAGTTATCAGTCAGTTTTACAGGAAAATTGAACACTGTTTACTCCAAAGGTACTATGTTTCTGATTTTGTCAGATTTTAAGTACAATATGTACGCAGAGAGAAATTTAGTGACCATTATATCTTTGTAAAGAAGTCTTGAATCTTCGTTTGACGTGTGTGCATTTTTTTTATTATCCACACTCGCTCCTGAAGAGATTCTGGAATCATCGTGATTTCTTCTACGGACTCATGCATGCCTTTCTCTGCCAAGAAGCACTTCAGATACTCCGTGACATTAAATGCTTGGGTAGTAGCACTTCAGGGCTCTAATGGTTCCTGCATCGAGAGGCTGAAGGCAGGAAGTGGTATATGTTGGAAATCGCTTGATTGTGTGTGAAAAATCTTCCTGCTTTGAATCTTGGGCTGCGCATTCCAGGCCTTTAAATAATCCAACATGATCTCCCTAGTCATCCATGCCTTCTTATTGCTGCGCTACATCACTGGCAGATTCTGAATGTCAATGTTGCAGAAACAGCGAGGCCTCGCCGCTTTCCCGATTACCAAGAGTTTCTTTTTTTCACCAGTCATGCTAACACAAGCGCACAGTCAATCGTTCCTTGGAAAGTTTTTCGCCGTTTGCCTTTTCCGAGGAGAGAATCAACTTGGATGGTTGTGCACGATAAAACAAGTCCGTTTCGTAGAGATTAAAATTATCCTCTGGGGAAAAGTCTTCACAAAGAGCAGGAAGCCTTGTTTTCCACGATACTTTCGATTCCACGAGTCCATGGGCACGTCCGCAGATTCCCCACAGATGACTTTGAGCTTGATAAAATAACGTTTCCGCCAACTCTCTAACCATCCATTGCTGGCGTGAAATGTCTCGATTGCTAGATCCTTCGCCACTTCAAGAGCCTTGGCCTGCACAATTGGCCCACTAAGACTCAAGTTTTTCATCTTAGCCACACAGAACCACTTGTAAACACGCTCATTGATCTCGTTTGGTGTGCACAGATGAACCCTTTTCCTGTCGCCGGCAGCGTTGTCTTTCCAATCCCAAGCTTTCAAGATCTCTCTTCTTCAGAAGATCATTGATCTGCGTCTTCCCACAATTGAAGTGAGTTGCCAGTGCCCTGCTAGAAGCCCCTTGCTGGCTGGCTTGAACTACTTTGTATTTGTCCTCCAGAGACAAATCATGACGCTTTCGCACGGGAGGCATGCCTTTTAAGAAAGGGAGCAGGTATCTATAACACGGAGGAACTAGAAGCTGCGTTAGACAGGTGGCCGGATAAAATAGGTTATTTTAACATTGAGCCTATGGAGCTAACGACTGAGACTAAGGACTTCTGACCGCAAATAGGTGGCTGCAATATCAAGGTGGCCGAATTCACCGGTTTCACTGTATTCGACTCGCCGATGAAAATATCCATAATAAAGACATGTGATTTATACTACAGTTTGTCTCGGAAGTCATGGAAGCGGACCAGAAACAAGCGCAAGGAGTGACTTTTGTTCGAGATTCACGGCATATTTCGTTTCGTCGAAAGTGAATCTACCATGAGATGAATCTGGAAGGATCCTTTGTACCATTTGCACTGGATCTGCACTTCTCGAATGTACTGCGGAAATATACGAAGACGAGCTCGATAATGATGTAGGATAAGCACCCTCTGGTATGGCCTTCGGACGGATTTCGGATGTAAAAACTTTCAAGCAATCCATTCATATATGCTGCCTAAGAAAATGTTACATAGGTGGCTTGGGTTCAGGGGCACAGCGAAGAACGTTATCGCGCAGCTGCGAGAATAAGATGGTGTACGCGGTTACGAGTTTTAAGTTTGATGAGCAGCACTCAGTATCGAGATGTTTCGGGCCCAAGGGAAGCGATTGGCAACCTGGATACATCAGGAAATAAATGCAGTGTATGGTTCGATGTGGACGCCAGAAAAGGATGAGAAAAACGGCGATCCTTTCAACACACTTTCTACTGAGTTCGTTCGCTCTGCCTTCCGCCATGGTTGGAGGGCACGATGAAGAAACCTGCTCATAACCGCCCGTCAGGAGCATGCGAAAGAAGAAATACTATTCTCCTTGAAGAACAGTACACACCTTGGCCTAACAATGGCCCTTTCATGGCAACGTCGGCAGATCGTCGGCATTGGCAGGCATGCTTGGCCCATTCTTGACTTGGCTAGCCATTTTTGGCATTTCATTGGCGGAGGAAATATATATTCGCACATTTCAGCACTCCTCCCTATATTTCGTCATTTGGAAGCAGAAGTGGAAAAAGTTATTCTGCTTCCCGGTAACTATAGTTTAACTTCCCAGTTTAGCAGGTGTGTGAAATGACCCTGTGGCTCCCAGGACAAAGCAGAGGCAAAAAGGGGGGGAGGGGGGGGGGGGTTGGCAAAAGTTCAATTTTAAGCCACAACTAGGCATGAAAACGCTTATACGAGGGGGTAGAAAAGTTCGAGGACTTTAGTTTTTAATCTTAGAACGCTTGCACCTAAAATCCGCATCTTGCTATTTTATGATAATGGCAAGCCTACGTGAAATTCCATACATTTCGCAGTGACAAATCTTACCAGAGCGAAAGTAAACAATCACGGCCGAGGACCCTGTGAGAGAGCAGCGGACTGTGACAAATTTCCTCGTGGCTGAGGGTGAGAAGGCCTTTAAAGGTTTTTCTGCGGAGGAGCACTTCGATCGACATTTTCATTTCTGCACTGGGATATTTATTTTTTTATTGAATCCATACTTGAATTCTGTCTACTCAGTCGGCGAACGACCTCTGAAACGGCACGTCACTTCAACGTGTTACGCTTCTTCGCAAGAGGCCGAAGGGATTGAGGGTTCAATTGGGGCACTTCGTCGCTAGACACCAGCAAATATTCTCAGTGACGAGATGCATGCGAGTTGCAGGACACAAGAACTGCTACGTACCAGGTACCACAGTACCACGTACGTGGAGTGCGGGATGAGATTGGACCGTGGCGTGGCGATTGTTGTTATTGATGTTTTGATATCGCACATTACGGTCTGACAGTAGATATTCGACCGCATATTTCACATTAGACGTTCATTAAAATTTTCATTTTAATGACTCTTGATGGATGTTGGCCATTTAACCATTTAACCATACGACATTTAACCATCCCCCCTCCGGGGAATTGAGTTGCCGACCAGTGCATTCCAAAGTTATGGACTGACACTCGAAGAGTGTCAGTCCATAACTCCTCCTCGCTTTCCATCTCTCAGTTAATAATTTGTTATCCCTGCCTTGTCTTCCCGATCGGTTGCTACACTTCCCGGTAACCTGGTTACCAGGTTGCAGAACTTTTTCCACCCGTTTGGAAGGCACAAAACGGACAATCGGCGATTGAAATTCATCGAGGAAATTGGCTTCGGCACGAATGACGATATTGGTCACGCAGGCGCACTTTTCAGCTGGATGGAGCAACATAAATGAAATACCTGTGAAGTCACTAGCATATTTCGACTTGTCAACATGTGTTAGGAGTTGCTCTCGCACTAGGTATGGGTAACAACGGGTTTAAAGTCAAAGCGACATCTTTCAAATTAAGGAGAAGTTTTTTCACTGTTCGCTGAATTGCGGGTGGAACTTTTGGTCTATACCCTTTGGGTTCTGGCCGGTTAGGAAATGAAATTTCCATTCCCTTCGGAAGAACGTCCCATAACAATCTCCCCGGAAATGTCTCAAATTTGCGATCCGCTCTACCGAGGAACATTCTGTGAGTGAAGCGCCCTGTATTCACTCGCAATTGCTTCAACTTCATTTCTGCTGATCGATAGCGAATTTTTTTCCGGAAATGTGTCCGACAATGAATTCCAGATTCAGCTGACGATCTTGATCTTCCAGACATTCTTCAACAACGGAATGCCGAAAATGAATTACAAATCTCTTACTGGTGGATTTCGATTGATATACTTACAGCATTTATTCACCGTAAACTCGATTGTGGGCTCAATTAAAGGCGTTTTCTCAGCCCTATAGGTTTTCCTTGCTTGAATAATCAAATAGCCCTTCTTATTCCACTCGAATGAATACCACGAAATTGTCCCCGGAAAAGTCTCAAACCTGCACCTAAGGATCCACTCTAGAGCAGAGAATACTCTTTAAAGTGATTGCTACTTTCATTCCCAATTGCTTCGACTTCATTATTTGTTTTCATTATCAGCATTTTGAAGGAAACTTGTTAGTCGACGAACTTCAAACATTGCGGAAGACCTCGAGATTCTAATCGCAGTATTTCATTTATAGTTTTCCTTTCATTGGAAACGCCGAAAAAAGACATTTTGCTGCCGGAACCGGAATAAGTTGTCACGTGAGTTACTGAAGGTAGGGAGGTTGGATGGACGAGAGAGGACGAAAGAAAGCCAGGGGACGGCCGGGAATTGAACCCGGGCCTCCTGATTGCCGGTCAGGTGTGCAACCATTGCACCACCGAACCCAGGACATTCAGTCGTGCCTCTCAACACTGCCTTCATCACAATACGATCCAGTCCTCATGAATTAAAGCTGATTCTGATTTTGCCGAAAATGCTACCACTTTTCACACATTCCCAACGACATTCTTCACTCACCGATTGTCAAACATGAATTGCAAACCATCTAAAAGCAAGTTGCAAAAGGTAACAGGTTGTGGAAAAAGTATTGTCGGTTCTTTTGCCGCAACTTTGAAACTCGTCACAGAATCAACTTTATTCATCGAAGTAAAAACCTTCAACCTTTCAATTCAACAACCTTTTCCCAACTTTCCATCAGTTTTTTTTATGCCGTACTTGAAGAATTCGGGGTCTCTGGACGCGACGAAGTCATTTAACTCCTTTTCGACCTCACCCTGTTTGGCGCAGCGCTTCTCCCGCAAGAAATTTTCCAGGGACCTGAAGAAGTGGTAATCAGTGGGGGTGACTATGGTGGGTGGCAGGGGCGGACTGGGACTAAAAATCGGCCCTGGCATTTTCACTCACACTGATGCAAACTACTATCCAATAATTAGACCTGCCTAATTGTTGGTGTAGTTCGGGGGGGGGGGGGGTTCGTCAACTCTCAACTGCAAGGAACTGTGGAATCATACTGCGGGGGTGGCGACGCTATTGAAAACATGTATAGCTGGTTCCCTCCCAGAAAATGTAGAAGCGGCTCCTAGATGAAAGGTTAAAAAAGGAAAATTTTCATTAAATTCTCGTAAACCGACCTGGGAAGTTTGAGTACATTATAGTTTACTTGTCGAAAACCCGTGTACATACGAGGTGTGTAGACTGTTACTGACTTTGATCATTGGCGATTGGCGAATGGCGATTGCTACTGAAAATGCGTTTCTCGGTTAAAAATAATCATGGTTACTTGGGAACTCTTCCCCAGGCCGCCCTGCTCATGCCCTATTTATGATTCATTGGCCAAGACGGGTTTCGGCCAATGGTAGTCCCTCGGAAATAAAATTAGATCTCCTTGTACGCAAGACGAAAATCGCTTTTGATGAAAGAACAAAGGGTGGTGATGAAAAAATTGCAGGTACTGAGAGAATCACGGGGGATGAGAACGACGAACACTTCTCAGTTCAACCGAGAAGATATCTAAGCTTCGATCTCAAGTCAAGAGTTGAAAACTGACGCTGTACAAAGCAATTATCTAGACTGTACAGAGATGGCGCCAGTACATTCAGATTGACCGCAGGAGGGTCAGATTTCAACATTTTTACAGCGTTAAAACAAATTCTAACAGGGGAAATCGAGTGCTTTCGAATGACGTATTACAAAATGATTTGGGTTCAAAACAATATGAAAGGTCAACTGGGTCACCCCTAAGGTCAACTAAAAAAAAAAAGAGTTAGCATATCTACAAAAAAAAATTACGAATCGAATGAGCTGTTAATGATGAAAATTGCTTGAGACGCCTGGAAGGAGCTCACTGGACCAATTCCGGTTTTACAGACATCTGCAGGTCGTTGCGTATGTACACCGTATTTAAAAAAAAAGTCAAATCATATTCGCTATTAATGAAAGTAAATTTCATTAGATCTACTAAATTTTTTAAACACTGCAGATAGAGGAAAGAAGGCATGTGCCAAATTTTAAGAAAATTGACCTACTAGAAATGCGTGATAATGTATTGTTTCATAGTTGGGCCTATTCCCAATATACTTCATGTTCACTTGTACATTTTGTTGCATAAGAATGATAGGGTACATGAGGACCTGCCCGTCGGCCCTTGAGAAGACCGACCCTTCTGACATTTGCCAGAGCTGCCAGATGGCCAGTCCGCCCCTGATTAAGCCTCAGGTTGACACATCGTGTAAGAAAAAACCCAGGAATTGAGGACTAACTCTGTGATCTTGTACTATCCTGCGCAGTAATGATTTTCATGGATTGGAGGAATGGTCAGAACCCGTGCATGAATATCTGCTAAAGAAAGTGAGCGTTCAGGGAATAACCAATTCAACAAGTAAAAAACCTGTTAGTACTACCGCGTACTTTTACTTCGCGTTTCCCTCCCTGTTCCTCGGTCTTCGACAGATTTTTCTCGTTACCGTCCGATGGGGATTGTACCGACCAACCATTGTCCAAGAAAACTCAGAAAGAGGCGAGGGAAATTCATTTTTGCACAAGCAAGACGGTTGGGGACTCGCCCCTTCAGGGAATTTGCCAGGCGGGGAACTGACCGCCGGGAACTTGACCGGCTGAGGATGATGGGGAACCATAAGCGCGTATAGCGTTTTTTTTTTTTTAAGCTTCACATGGAATGCTGCCAGGCCACGTATTGCGTAGCCTTGGACAAAAGTGTATTAACGTGTTCCAACCGGAAATTTTCTTTATTAGGGCAGGCCGTCTTTAATGAGTGCTCAGCCTCTCCTGACGTCCCAACCCAAACCTTGAACCTTGACCACTTTTTCATAGGGTAAAGTTGGTTTTTTGCTTGAGTAAAACGCTGAACAATTTCGAAAAAGGGTTATTATTAATAAACACGTTTATACAGGAAATCCGCACCTCAGAATGAAAAACTAAGCACAAAGTTCTAAATATGTGCACATGTGTAAAATATATGTAACAAATGCGCATTGCAATGTATGGAGATGGACATGTGGTGAGTGCGAAAACGTACCAAGCACACTCATTTTATTTCTATATGTGTTTACGATATTCAAAGGAGCAGTTGGAAACCAATACCTGAAGATGGGAACAGCGTACATGCCATTTCGCACCTGGCAGTGCTACTAGACTGCAGCTGATCAACTAATAAAACCCGAGGAGGTTTCCATCAACCTTGGAGGTTCCATTTCTTGCTTTCCATGCATTTTCTGACAATTGTATGGACAAGTGAGAGGGCATAGAAGTAGGGAAGCCATGAATGATGGAAAAAATAGTGTAAACAGGGTGAAAATATGATATGAAGTTTTGGGTAACTCAAAACATGCATCATTATGCAGTGAGATCAAAATAGATTCCTCTTAGAATTCATAATCTCCATGAGTGGGACACAAATTCAGCATTGGGAAAAATAGTTTGAGGCATGAAATTCCAAGATGCACTTTTGAAACTTTTGAAACCATGAAGAGGGGACTTCATGTAACTTGGTTGGCATGACAATATTTGTATGGAGAAGCAAGAGTAGTGGTATTTGACAGGAGTAAACATTATATAGACTTTGATTGGAGATCCAAATATGAACTCAAAGCTTTCCTGTCGTCATTGTGAAAAACACGTACCCATTGAAACCAACTCACATTGAAAAAAAAAACCCAGTAAAATATGCTAAATTGAAATAATTATGAAAGAAGACAAATGGCCCAATAAATGATGAGATAGAATCCATCTTGGCTATGTCCATCTTTAGGTCAGTGGGAAGCAAGTGCAATTACCATAGGTTTACTTAAACTTTTTGCCAGAGAACTAGCAAGAATTGTACTTCTTCATGCCATGGTCCAGAGGAACAAGAAATTCAAAGAAGAAAAGTTGGATGTTGGCATCAAAATGACCCACCCACCTTGCACTTGGAAAGGTTTCTCAGGATTTTTTAATATGAATTTACTAAAATTGACAAGATTCACAGTATAGTCTCAAGGAGATTATGGGAGCAGCAAGAGGAAACAAATCTGCTTCATTTTATACAATTGCTTATTGCAAAACATTGATGCTGATGGGTCTTAAATAGCATCTTGTAACTCTAAACTTCATTAAGCTTTTATGCTTTAATCCCTTCCATTCATCAGGTAAGTAATGTTCTCAAAGATATGATGACTATTGAGGGCTCACTGGGAAGAAAGAAAAATAAACAGCTGTGGCATCAAGCCTACTGATAACTCACTGGCTTGACTCTGCACAACATCCATGACAATCTTCAACAAATTCACATGAACAAGGTCAAGAACATAATTGACAAAGAGTGATGAACTAAGCCTTCCAACTGGATGGCATTCAAGAAATTTTAAACTAGCAATTAGGAGCAGCTGGAGTTAGTTGTTGGCCTTCCATGCAAGATAAGTGTTCCAGAAAAGAGCAACCACCTGGACAACCAAGATGCGATACTGGAGAGGAACAAGATAGAAATTGCCTAGTTGAACTGATGGCCAGAGAAGCCAGTTCACTTTGATAACGTCAAAGTACTCTTCCTCCAGTTTCCTCTTGATTGCAAGCCATTGAGAGCTTAATGCAGACTCATGATTGGAAGTCATCCTAGTGGGTTTCAATACCTCCACTGTGGCAAGGAACACCACCAAGAAAAAGGGGGCAAAGAGTCCTTGATCACAGACCATCTTGCGTAGAGCTATACTCACTTGTCTGCCACCGACTGTCACCCATAGGGAAGGACTCATTACTGAACAAGTCTAACTTGTAAATGCATCCAATGTTAAATGAAGAGACTGAGGTGAAACATACCAATGAATCGATCTAGGGTGAGATACCAGGTACGGATCATAGGCACAACAAGGAATGTTCCAAGAATTGCAAACCGCTCAGTACGCCCCCAATTGATATTTTTGGCATGGCACTTCTCTACCATTACTTGGGCAATCACATCACCACATGCCATGATCCCACTGGTTTGGATGCAATTCACAATCAGTGGATGACGTTTCAGTACTGATGAATACCATCTCCATAACCCCCTCAACATCTTGGTCGTGGGAAAAAAAATAACAGTGAAGGGAGGAGAGGGGCAGATGAAAAGAGAGAGACAATGGACACTTGGAATGAGAGAAATGAGATGAAGGGGTGGCTCGCTGAAGCTCGATGACAAGGACGAGCGTGGAGGTTTTATTCCATCCCCCTCCATGCGGCTCTGTTTCATGTGAACTCGCCTGAAATTTCCACAATCAAGGAATTCATGCAAGAAGGCAAAACTTTATTTTCAATAATAAAGACAATGATGCAACAATCAACAATATAAAAACTTTTAGTGTCAATATAAGTAAGAACAGCAAAGCCTCATAGAAAAAGTAAAATATATAAATATATAAAATAAATGCTTCCGTGAAGGAAGGTAAGAGCTGCCAGGAGAATGAGCTTCCTTCTTGATTTCATGCAACTGAGTCCCAAGTCCTACAACAGGTAGAGAAAGACAGAGAGAGAGACACACATGTAAAAACTGATTTCGTTCTCTCAATGAGGTTGGAAAAAAACTGAACAGATGGGTTTGCATGGGGGAAAGAAGAGAGAGACAGACTGACCTACCGGACGACGTTGAGCGGAACAGACATGTTCTTGTCAAGACGACCTAGGAGCAAGAGACCAGTCTGCTCTGAGAGTTCCATCCAGGAATATTTGTCAATCAGGGGGGCATTTTCTAGTGGGCAACGAATGGATACCAACAGAGTGAGGCACAGCCCATCTCCCCTATCAACATCTCTCCCATCATACTCCACTGACAGAATCCCATGAGGACGGTGTGGTGGCAAATCTGCTCCAAATATCTCCTGTTAGAGAGAAATACAGGCTATTCATTCATTCTGTCACCACCATGAGAAATCGCAAAACAATATAACTTTAATATCAAATAGAGACAGCACGCTCACAGTCATGTATTTTTTGAGAGTGGAATGGATACTGCGGATTGGATTGATCTCACAAGTGGGAATATGAGCTTCAGTCTTCTCAGATACCAGCAAATGGACTCGATTTCTGCATTCATAACATATATTCATTCATATACTCTTTCTGCTCAATCTGCTACCATCATTAGAAAGTTTCACAGGAGCAACATGGTTAGATAAATTCAAAAGGGTCATACGTGGATTTTTTGCGGACAAGGCAGGCAATGCGAAGGAGGAGTCGTGAATGGCTCTTGGGTGTTGGGAGGAGACAAGGGTGCCAATTGACCTTCTGACTACCAATGGAAGCATGAGTATGCCATTCCCGAGCTTTCTCAATTACTGGCAGTATATCTCCAGCACGTAGGCTCAGTTCACTCAATTCCTTCACCCATTTTGCCTGAAGGGATTCTGAGTTGGCATCTGCTGGTGTCTTCAGCTTTCCTCCTGTTCCACACAATTCAATGTGTACTCAATGAAAAGCACCAACATGATCCATTTTATGCAATCCCATGGATATCAACTTGAGAGCATAAATTTCATTCCTGTTGATGCCCCTACCAAATAAGGCCAGTTTCTAATGAAATGGACCTTATGCATACGAAACTTATGAGTCTACTGTATATATCAACCTAACAATGCTATCATTTCACTTCTTTGCTCTGGTGGAGAATCTATTAGGCTGGGAACCAGTATGTATGATGAAACTGAGGCTTACCAAGAATTTCACCAGTAAGAATGAAGCGAAACCAAGCTCCTCCAGCACTTTCAACCATGAGGAGAGTTGTGGGTTCAAAATCCAGCCCTGTTTCTTCCTTCACTTCTCTCTTTGCAGCAACCTGCAAGTAAATATAGCAGGCTCAGTGCCCGAAACTCAACCTGCAAATGACAATTAAATGCCAGCTTAACAAGCATAGCCTTGCAAAAGATGAATGAAGGTGTTTCAGTAAGAACTAATGTAACTCCTCATTTTCATAACTATGGTTCATAATAATACAAGAACATCCAATGCAGGGATACTCTCTTGACTTGCAAGGTATTACTAAATACAGTAAATCTGGTAGGGCAGTGGTTCTCAACTGGTGGGCCATATCAAGTATCCCTGAATCTAAAAATAGGAGTTAACAGTTAGACGAAAAGGAATTATGCAGTCTGTAGTGGGCCACAGATCACTTTGTAGTTGTTAAGGTGGGCTGTGGATAAAAAAAATTGAGAACCACTGTGGTAAGGGACTGAAAGCACTAAAAGAAAATTATCTAAAATATACCAATGGTTCTAGAACAAAAATTATCCTAGGTGAAAACCTCCATAGTAAAAGCAGAGTGGATGCTGACAAGCATTCACTCATCTGTGACAAGACATAGATAAACTTCCCTCATAGCAACAAAGTGCATCTCTAGGGTCTAAGGTAAGGAGATGCAAGAAGTGTCAGTACTGAAAAGTAATCTTTGCAAAATACTTAACCAATCTGAAAAATGAGCAATTTTATGGAGTCATTTCATCACACTCACAATTATCCCTTTTTGTTCAATGATGTTCTTCTTGAAGGTACCAAAGACTTCACAAGTGATAAAAGTACTAATAGAAACTTTAAACTTTAAATTCCTCAGGTTGGTCCCAGAGGAAATACAGGGTGGTTCACAATTGTCTCCCCAAAAGTAAAAGCTTATTACTCAGAAAGCATACATCCGATTTCAATATGAGACTCAAATGATAACCAATTCAATATATTTTTACTGTGAAAACTTCAGCTTTCCATAAGAAACTGGAACAAAGTTATAACATAACAAATGAAATTACCTATATTGTGCAACTAAAGTCTATAAATATCATAATCCCTTCTGAAATTTGCAATACATTCGTGGGTTTTTCATGCATCGCGATGGTATTGTCTGTGTCATGGGTGACCTCGGTATCCTGCAAAAGACGAATATTGCCATTTGGTTTGATAATTTGAAGAGAGAAAATTTGTGTGAGGAAAATTTGGAAATTTCTTCAGTTTGGGTTTAAATGCCTCAGTTCCTGATGAGATCATGAGACAATTCATATGAGGTTTCTGAACCTGAAGAGATTCATCAGTGGACCTATGAGAGCCTAGATATGCTGAAACAGGCCATCAGAGATGCTTTGCTACAGAGATGCTTTGCCACCAGAGATGATTGAAAGAATTCTGCTGGCATTCAAAGAGAGACTGCACCAAGTCATTGACAATTGTGGAAGTCACATTGAATACTGGTGATTTGGCGGCTTTCATTTGTAAGGATGCAACTTTGTTCTAGTTTTTTTTATGGAATGCTGAAATTTTCCAGACTAAAAATATATTGAATTGGCTATTGTTTGAGCCATATATCATTGATTGGATGTATACTTCCTAAGAATTAACCTATTACTTTTGGGGAGACAATTGTGGACAACCCTGTATTAAACTAATTTGGACATGTGAGGTAGGAATAATTTCTCATGGTACAGTGATGTAATACTTAGGGGTCTCAGGTATTGAGCTACTTGTACAGGAAGTATAAAAAAAAAAACACTTTTTCAGCACACTCTCTAAAATGAAGCAAGAGACCTTTGAAGATAAGAATGAAAACCTCTAGCTCCAACAGCAACTCAAACATGAAGGAAGGGTTTTTCATTCCACAAGAATTAAAGTAGCGGAGTATCAATGCAGTATTTGACCAAGGATCAGTTATGAAATCACACACATTTGCTACTGCTAGAACTGCTGAATAAGCTAACTAGAGGAAGAAGAAACCAAGAATTCCAAAAAGAAACCAATACTCTGCACTGTGTTATTAACCCTAATCCGGGCAAGGTGAGTCCGCTGGACTCACTACGACATATTTTGGTCTATTACTGTCATTATTTTTTTAAACTATCAGGACCATTGAATAAATTGTCTGTATTATTTTACTTATAGTACTGTTATTTATAAGAATACATACCGTAACCGCAGCAAACTGCCTTATTTTACATGAGTCTGACAGACTCACCTTGTCCGGAATAGGTTGTAAAAAAGCTTGCCCGGATGAGGGTTAACCTCTTTCATGGCAGCTTTTGAGATACAAGTGACACCACTTCCTCATACCATTTTTTACATTGGGGGAAGCTGGAGACATATACAAGTTCCAAGGGAAAAGATATGCAAGTGTGATGGGAAGACCAATGCCAAAATTTGGGGCAGTTGCTATGGCAGAGAATGGCTAAATAATGAGCTCATATAATAATTTTTTTTAGCAACAAAATGCAAGAATCACCACACCCAGAAACATGTAAATCGTAGCCCCTTGGTCCATGCGTTCTTAGAAATAAAAGGGTACTCTGGCTGGATGCCCTTTTACTAGATTTAAAGAGGCCTGGACTGGTATAAGCCTATGTTTTCTTTAGACAGACACGAAAGACAGGCAAGCAACTATTTCCAGTAGTTACCAATGCATCTGTACCCTTAGAATCCCAAGGTGTCAATATATTTGCTCTTCATAATGTGATACAATTCTGCTCAGGAGTGAAAGGGTTAATTTAAGGGAAGGGCACTATGACCACTTTTGATGGAGACTCTGATCTATGAAAGATGAGTCCTCTTCAGCTCTCCACATCTGATTCAGATGTCAATTGGTATATTCTGAAATAAACTCCAAAATAGACACACTTCTTTCCTTTCTCAAATTTTGAGACTACCACACTTCATGCAGTACTTCCAAACTAAAAGTATAGATCTGGAAGAGAGGATCTTTGTTTAACATAGGTACAAAGGCTGTTTATTTTCTACCTGGCTACAGACAAAACCAAACTGACTAGGCATTCATATAAAAAATTAAATTAATTTATAGTGTTTGATCTACATTACAGAGCTAAGAAAATCCTACTTTAGAAATGAAAGGGAAAAAGACATCAGAGGCTAGTTTACACAGCCCATTAATACACTTCCCTTGCCCTCAAAGAAATTAGGCTTAAAAAGTTAATCATTGTATCATAACAAAGCAGTGATTAAACAGGGGGTACCACACATAGTAAGACCCTTTTGATTACCATCCATTCTACCCATAGGACTGGGCTTGGAAAGTTCAATAGAAGATTTCAACTTCATAACTTCATGACACAAATCAAGGGGGAAACTCTACAGCTCCATGACAGTTAAATGCTTCCCTTCACCAATGCATATTCTGAACCAATCTCGAAATTTGCCACAACTTTGAACACTTGTTAAGGTCCTGAAATATATGTGAAAGATCTCTCTTCAAACACTAAGACACAAGCAAAAGCTAAGAGAATGACTAAATTAAGTAAGATCTCAATATAATATCTCAAGTTTTGGGTCTTTTTAAGTTCTGTAGTTAAAATTCATGCAAGGGAAAAATAGCACATTGAAAACTTAAGTTTTCATAATAAAGCTTCAGGTAATTTCTCCCTTTTTTGAAGCATCATTCAGGTTATGTTGAATGGTTCTGACTTTCAAAAGGGTCCTACTGCTTCCAGGACAGTGTTGCATGAGAGGTGTATTAAAAAGACCTGGATAGATTCCTGAGGTTCCATTCTGCCAGCAGGGAGGTACCATTGCCCAGCACAGGAACTCTTGGCTTCTTGCATCATGAGGACTTCCCCAGAATCATTTATCAGGACTGCCATGACGATGTAGCACACATTCTTCTTCAACACTGGATGGAATTCTGATGGAGCACTTGGTGTGATGATCCCCTTTGCAGCTATAATTTTAAAAAAAGCATCATATTTTATTGGCTTATTGACTTATCACATGCTGTAACAAAAAAATTATTTACTCAAGCTCAAATTGCTCTGAATATGAGTTCATCAGGTGGATGACTTCAAGCTTGATAGTACTTTCCTTTCATTTTTACTATTCAGCTGGAGTTCTTGTAGAAGGTTAGGGAAGACAATACTTCAAAATGAGTCACTGACTGGCACATAGCTACCTCCCATGAAAATCTGCCCAATGCTGAGCCTAGTCCTATGCTCATGGCTCCAAATCATAAAAAATTACTCAAACAATCAACACAAGTATACACCTCCAGCTTTCTTCAGACAAAATGGAAATTGTTCCTTACACCCCAATCCCTCCCATTTGATCTGTATTTGAAAGTGAGCTACAAAATAAAAGTGAAATAGGGAGTGCTTCAAGCCCAGCTCTATTGGAAAATGGTCCCCCCATTCTCCTCCACTCTGAGTGAATGAAATAGGTAGAATGAAGTGCTAAAAACCTTTACTTCCTGGTCTCCTGATCCTCTGGCTAGAAGACATATTTTGCTCATCCAAAATCAAGGTGCTTCAAAGTTCTTGCATACTGACCCATCAATAACCCCAATGACCAACAGAGTAACTGTATTCTCTTGAGCAGTAACAAACTGTCTCCTGTTGACAAGTCTAGCCTTGCCTCAACATATAACAGGAGGAAAATAAAAAAGGACTTTGAATTAGGCTCATAGTGTAGGATGTATTTCCTATTGTTCCTATGTGAATACTGTTTGCAGATTCATTCTATATAAATGGTCCTTCTTCAGATAAGAACTTTATTATAAAAAGCCAAGACAATTCACTCTCAGTTAATAATACCACCTCTGATCCCCGAGTAACTACAGCAAAGATTTAACCCTTTGAGGAGTATGCCCATATATTTACAGGCTAATGCTCTGCTGCCCTCCACATATTCACTACGTGGAATCTTGCAGGCACTAATAAAAACCCACTCCTCAAAGTTAATGAGCACTTTCAAAGGAGTATTCTCACTAACTAAATCTATAAATGATACTCTGCTATTCACTCTGTCCAAAGAATTTTCAATGCCTCAAATTCTTTCATTTTAGACATTGAAATGAACTTTCTAATACTGCAAAAAAAATGCAGTACTCAAACACAGTCCTCACAAAGCAAAAACCATCCTTGAAGCAATGCTTTCTTCAGAAGTTTTGGCTTAGATAAATGACCACTGGTTACAATTTTCTTAAGTTTTAAATTTCATTTAGGTTTGGAAGGAAAAGTTAATTGTTGCTCATGGAGACATGCTGGCACCATAGACATAAATTCACTATTAAGAGTGAAATTACATTTTAAAAGGGGACTGTAGAATATTGGGATCCAGAAGAGCTTATCAGTTTCAGGTTTATGAAAATGGAGCTCTAGGAAACATTAGCCTGACCCTTGTCATCCAATACCATCAGATGTTGACAGTGCAAGACTATGGTATCAAGCATCACTACTGGTTCCTTTGATCAGTATGGCCTCCACCTGAATAGAAAGGCAGCATCGTGATTGAAGGACCATTGTTTAGAACTTGGCTTTTAGGGACTTTAGAGACTAATATGAATGAATGCACAGTATAGGAGGATTGCTGGAGTTTTGTCTTATTCTCCCCCTATTGAAGTCAACCTATGATAATTTACCCTTCCTGTCTTGAGTCTTAATATGATTAATTCATTTTATTTCATTATTCTTATTTCCCCATAGACATTGCTCTTTGTACACTTACCTATTGCACACTTTTGTTTTCCTTCCTTCCCCTTGCAAGGTAGGTGAAGCAAATTCTGATCCTGCTAAGAAATCTGCTCCCATGTTACATAATCCAACATAAAGAATGTCCAAAACAGCCTCTTTCAGCAAAACATATTCAATGTCCAGTCTCAAACATGAATGCATAGTGTGCACTTTTCTCTTGAATGGCAAAGACCCCCCCAAAATGTCTAAATGTAAATGAGAGGCAGATGTTGAGCTTAAGGGGAATGGAATTTGTATCACCTACCCTATCGGCTGCATACTTCCTTTTTTCCTTTTCCTCTTCTCCGTATGTTATGCATTTCTTTCCTGTTTCATTTATATCATCCATCATCCCATCCCGATTATGAGTGGAGCTTCCTGAGCAGGGCGGACTCTATTAACATGCAAATTTGTAGCTATTAGTTCCCTTACCTGTGGCTTCATTCTGCTCACGGAGGGTGAAATCACAGAACTCCTGGGATTCTTGTGCAGCTTCCCCTCGTAAGATTCTCTGCAGATTCCTCTCGATCCCCTCCATGCCAGTCTCTCCTCCAGAGCCTCGAAGAATGAATTGACCTAAGCCTACTCCAGGCAAGCTGCTCCACTGGTTATCGCCTTTCCAAGATAGGGATAAACAAAAACTATGCCCCAAGGTTCACCATTTGGCTCCGGCCTAACGTTAGTCATCAGCATTCAATTAGTCTACAAGAAAAACCGTCAGAGGCAGACTAGGTCCAGCTAGACGCCATGATGCTTTAAGGCTACACTCAAACTAGAGACCTGTAAGGTTTACAGACTGGCGAAAACATACAACCTCTCCACTGAGTGCCAAGATTCTGGAGATCCTCCTCGGGTCGAGCCGAACTTTTTATATCATGATTTTAACCTTTTTTGCCGTTGGTCTGAAACCACGGGCAGTCTGGATCTGGACTGGAGTTTGGTTAATGCAAGCCGTCTGTGAGAATGTGAATCATTTATTGGGACAGTGTATGGCCAAGTTATCCCCTCAAGCCACGTTTATTTACTTTTCGTGAAATTCTCAAAACCAAGACATCCTGCATCTGCAGGCATAGTGTCACCTCAAAGTGCGTTCAAAATGATATTTTCCGCAGAAATTCCCTGTGATTTTTTGGTATAGATCCATAAAAATTTGTTTTATAGCAGACTCCAGTCTCTTCACATGGAGGTATCCAATGAAGCTTCTAGTTCTGTACACAATCTAGGATTTCATTTCGGGGGGGGGTTGAGGTCTGGCGTATTCGCTGTGGCTATTTTTTTTTTATACTTGTCATTGTAAGTCTTTGTGACATATCTGGATTTTCCTGTAAGTTGCAGTGTTTAATAAGTGATGATCTATTAAAGATAAAAAAGACCAAGTACTGCCCCGTTTACACCGACGAATAGCAGTATGGAAAAAATTTAAGGAAGATATTTCGGGAGGGGGGTTTGAACCCCATGAAACCCACCCCCCTAAATACGGCCTTGCGGTATACACGGGGAAATTCGATATCATCCGGTAAAGACTAGCGTTATACAAATTATAGTTCATCCAAGAATTTAATAAAGAGATGGTCAGAGACGGATACAGGATTTCTGGAAGGGGGGAGGCTTCCTTCCAAGTTCGAATTCAGTTTATTGCTGGCAGGGCCGGCCTTAGGCATGTGCCACATGTGCCCCCGCACAGGGCGCAGATTCATCAGAGGCGCCAAAATATGACTGAATGTATGATGCAATAAATGATGCTACCCTCAGTTTAAGTTCAGAAAGTGGAAATGCCTTCCGTTTCAACGTCATTTCGGAAGCTAGGGACTAACCCTTCTCCCTTCCGGGGAGGCGTTGGGAGTCTCTTGGGAGTTGGGAGTCTGCACAGGGCGCTGAAATAGCCGGGGCCGGCCCTGATTGCTAGCGAGAGAAAATCTTGATGATTAATCTTAGTAGCGCGGGGAGCAGGCTCCGAGTACAATTGGCCACTGGTTGAAGTGTTTTGTGGTTTGCAATCTATCTAAAGCCAAGCTCCAACTTCAGAGGGTGCAGCTCAAAATATCGCTCCATCACTTCACCTCTAGGCTCCCTCCGCGATGAGTGCTCTCAGAACAAACTCATTCAGGTTTCATTTTTGTTATTGATGCGCATATCTCTTGCCAAGAAGATTCAAACTGGCAGCCCGCGGGATGGATCCGGACCCCAGTCCATTTTGTACAGCCTGCGAAGTCCTCTTCAACTGTTTTTTTTTTTTCCGGAAAAGTGCTTTAAATATTATCTTGTTCGCATTCAAACTTTTCTGTAGGATTTGTTATGGTGACCCCCAACCATCCCTGAAGGGTTCCGTTTAACCTTTTCAAATTTGGCACTCTTGTTGCCGATCGACGCACGCTGAACAAGCTCTCACCAGTTGTTCTTCACAGAGACCAGGTGCAGAAGTTGACGTGATTTCACGAGGTTTTTTCTCTAATAAACTTGAAATGAACAGAGTGGCTTTCCGTTTCAACATTGCCACACACCATTGGCAACAATCACTACAGCTGCACGCTCTGGACTGGACTGACTTGGCTGCAAGGCTTGCAGCTTACAGCGATCAATTTTCCTTTCTCTCAGCAGGTGGCAGGTGACAGGCGATTAGGCCAAACCCATTTCCAAAGGAATTGAGGTTGGATTTTATGGATGATAGAATCGACAAACCGCAATTACCCCATCATCATTTTCTCCAAACATTTAGCAAGAATTAACGATTTTCTACTCACAGCTTACTTGTTAATTTTTTGCTTTTCGTGGAGAGAAAATTGAATCTGCAACAATACCAATTTAACTCGTCTCTCATTTTCACGAGGAAGAGGAGAGGGCGTGAGCCTCCTGCTTTTATCCCCCTCCCCCTCCCCTTTCCTTGTCGAATGCAATGCTGACTAGGTTTGCTAAGCGCTGGAATTGGTTCCTCTTGTGCCACCTGCCATGCCTGCGCAATGGGGACCGTCCAACTCCTCATATAGGTGCATTCATTCCTCGCCTTCAGTGAGCTCGGTTATTGCAAGAACCTCGTTTATAACGTAGTCAATTTATGACCCCATTTACGAAATTGACAACGTTGTACTGTACCTGATTCGTTCACATTCGGCATCGGCAACTGGAATTTCCATCGTCGGGAACGTGATCATAAACAACCCACCTAACCTAGAAATTGCATTCCTTGACAAAGGATCTCATAGGTGTGAATTGGAGAAAGGGATTATCCCCCTGCACCCACAAACAATCTGATATTCGGTTGTCACTCTTTATTATTGACAGCGTGACTGGTCGACATCGACGAGGACGACAAAGAGGAAGGAGTGGATGTTCCAGAGCCCATGTCAAAATCGTATGAAGCTCATCAAGCAGTGAAGAGGCGCCTTTGTGCAATAAGATTTCTCTAAATTGGTGGACGCAGGTGGAGGTGGACGCGTCAGGCGTGGACAATGTGACAACGGTCGGGATTGTTGAAGAATGTATCTTCTGGGAAATGTGCGTGAAAATGCGCAAGAATTCATATTTCTTAATGTAGCAATAAGTAATTACGCAGTATAGTATGACCAATATACTGTTCACTAGAGTTGTGTACAGCACATTCTTGAAAATACCGTGATAAAATGTAAATAAAGGAAAACTCTCTCATAAAGAACCTCGACTATAATGACTTCTTCCTGGTCCCTTCAATGACTTTATAACCGAATTGGACTGTAGTTCAGACGCTGTAGCGCTCTCAAGTGGGATACTTCATAATCACCCTGTTTATACACAGGCAACATCTCTCTATTTAATTTTAAGATGAATTCATTCTAAAATCAAGAGATTCGTGAAATCTTTCCAGCTTATTCAAGTCAAGTGAATTCGACTAGATGCAGCTTTCTTAGTATTCTGTGGCTCTAGATCAGGGGTCGGGAACCTATGGTTCATGAGCCAAATTTGGCTCACGAGCCGAAAAGTTTGGCTTATTGAGTCATGGCTAAAAAAACATGGTTGTTCTTCATTTTTCTCATGAATCAAAGAATGCACATGTCTGTTGCCAACTTCAGGAAGATATATGTTGTTCTGAAAATCTTTCGCTCACAAGCACTTAGTTCAATCTTAATATGGCTCATATGGCCAAAAAGGTTCGCGACCCCTGCTCTAGATGAACATGATTTCTGGAAGTCGTTCTCAAGCAATGGCTTCTACCAAATGAAGATGAACGTCTGTATCCGGGTGCGAGGATCCATATGCACTCCCACTTCTAAGACACTGGGTAAATATTGAGAAAAAATTAAGGTGTAGTGTATAGACGGCGTTGCTGGCTCAAGGCGTAAAAAAAAAAATAATTTTTTAATCGATTACTCAACTTTGAACGATTGTCGATTTTTATTCTGACAACCTAGGTACATGAAACTTTTCGGTAACAAATTGTGTGGTGTTTCCAATGTGACATGAAAGCATCATGAACCTGGATCATCCACAACGGGTTTTATAAAGCATCAAACAGGAAGCTTTTTTGGGGGCCACCTGGTATGAAGGCGCATCTCTGCTCGCCGTCCTACATGTAGTACACCAGGCATATCTGGGCTAATTTGGCAAGGCCACAGCAAATCAAAAGAGCAAAAGCTGTCATGGGTGGTTGCATCGAGCTGCTAACACTGCTAATATGAATGCTGCCTGGTTCGTGATCATTCTGGGAAATTTTTTCAAGGGAGTCACGATACCCCAAATATATGAAATAAGACTACTAATGCAGGTATGCCTTGGATTGAGTACAGTGTCGTTGGGATGTGGAACAAACCCAGTAACCAGTGGCGTATTTTGGCTGAAGAGTCAGGGGGGCAGGGCAGCATATTGGGAGCACCAAAACTCCACCCGATCTACAGTATATCAGGGGAGAAACATATTACCCCCAAGGGTCGCGCTAGGGTCGTCCCCCCTGCCTTCCCGTAAAATACGACCCCGCCAGTAAGGATTGGGGCACTACGTGAAATTCGGTTAGCAACGGAATTATGGATAGGCCAAACGGAGATGGCTCGCTAGCCAACGAGATGGAGTGGGCCAGGACTCATGGCAAGCCACTCGCCCCGGATTCGCCAGCGCCAGACAAGTTCCTTCCTCACAACGTGCTCAGGCTTTTCAAGGCTGTCATTGAGTCGGTTACCTACTTCACCCTTCTTCGCGAGAAAAGGAATTGGAAAAATGTATCATGTTGGCCATGGGTCTAGCTGAAAATATTATGAGAAGGAAAAGTAACGACTTGAGTTTCGTGGAATGATAAAAGAGAAAGTCTCGATTTGACAGCACTGTGCTATGTCTGCCCAAATTACGGTCTCCCCGCTTCCACGTGGCCTCAGCCTGTGGGGGAAGGTGAGCTGCTTCCACTTGCCTCCAATGCATACAACGATGGTTGAGGTATTCTTTTCTCAATAGCCACTCTGGAGGCCTAATATAAATTTGGGGGGTCGCGTCATGCTCTCATGCTCAAAATTCTCTAACCCTCTATGGGTTTGTTCTCTGGGTTCAATTTCCTCTTCTCGCTCTTTCCAACCCTTACTTTTATCACTGTGTTTCTACATTTCTTCTTCGGTCTTCTCATAGTGTCTATATCTCTGACGCCTCCCCCCTCCTTTTATAAACTGGATGAATGTGACCCAAGTGACAGTGGTGGAATGTGCATTGGATTGCAACCTCCTAAGTTACATACATCACACTTCATATGGATCAATTAAGAAAAATAATTGTCCCCTTGCATTAGGAGCTCGTTTGGCCAATCACTGATTTCACCATTTACTGTTTCTTTCAAGACTTCTTAATTTTTAAGATAATTAGTTTCATCATGAAAATTTAAAATGATTAATATGGAACTTAAGCAGAGTGATATGGTCAACACTCATAATTCCTAATAAAAAAAAAGGGTCATCACATTAGTTGCATGTTGGTGAGAAGACAAGTCTGGCTATGGTCATGCTAGGCTCCCATTTTGAGGTACTCACAGAGTGGTAAAGGAGTAGGATGAATCTAACTTCATGTGCTAGTACTAGACTGGACAAGACATTCATACATGTTTATGTAAGAGAGGTTATGGTGTTATCTTATGGTTGGAAACTTATCGGCCATTAACAGTGATTAAATTACACCATGTACAAGAAGTCAAATGCAGGGGAAAGCTGCAGAGTTTAGAAGCAGGACTCATAATTGGGTAAGCCCCATGGGTAGAAAGGTGATTGGAAAATGTGGGGGATTCAAGAATTACAACCTCTAATTGCTGATTGCAAAGAAGAATGACATCTTCTTTTCAGGTTAAAAAGTAGTTCTCTTCAGTTTAGTTATGGATAATATTTATGCAGTTGGGAATGTGTTTGATAAGATCATGTTTCCTTTCATCTGTGTGGATAAGAATGGGTTCAATATGATTTTTCATTGGCATTTGGTCTCAGGTGCATCATGGTTGACCTGTGTTTTGTCACCAATCAAACACCTGCACAAGGAAGGCTTGTGTAAGAAGGAGACCCCATGGATTTGAATCTTTTTTGCAGAATCTTTTTTTTTATTCAGCACAGATCCTTACTCTCTTGATCTCCATGTCATCCTTTAGCATTCTCAAAATTCATCTTCCAAAAACTTAATAAAAATTTAGTTTCCCATGCAGTATCATATATACAGTCCCAACATTGACTCCAATTATATATTGCAGACCTAATGTCCTGAAGGGTTGCATGCCTTTTATATAAAACCACTTCTTCTACACTCAAAATGGTCTGTGATATTATCACCTTGTTTGGTCTCCTTTCGTGTGGCATAGTGGCCTCTGCTTTGCATCTGTCTTTAAATCTTTCCACCCATTATTGGATATTACAATGACTCAGACACTTTGTACCATCTGCCAGTAAAATTTTATAATAAATTTCATATGCTTTCAGACCTTTCTCAATTAAGAATTTTTCTATATCTTGCTGTTATTCCTATGAGCAGGATCATTATTCAACTGCCATATAAAGTATACAACTGCCAAAAGTCTAGGCCCTTGGGTATTCCTTCGTCTTGTGCACACTGTCAAATCCTGTGAACATTGCACATAAACCTCAACTTTGTTATGTGTACACTATTTCCCGATGGGGACAGAACCTCCACTCCCACATTCAACACGGAATGCACTGCCCAACATAACGCAAGCAGGATGAACACCCAGGAGACCTTGTCACTCACACATAGAAGAAGTATGATTGCCCCTACGATTGCCTTTTCCCTTTGAATCAGGCATCAGTATGCCTCAGGTGTATGTGAACTTCAACTTTGGTATGCCCAAATGTCTAGCCCTTTGTCAGGATGCACAAGTTTCACTTTTCACAGGCACTCCCCACTCACATTTTCACGTGCACAAAATACCTAACTCTGTTGGTAACTGTTGAACTCTTGCAACTAGGGAAAATATGTTCCCATAAGGGAACCAGTCCCTGAGCCGGAAGGAGTTTACTGGTTTGTGTATAGGGTGACATTCCTCTCACCCCTATTACTTCCCCGGCACTGTCACCTTCACCTCGTCTGAGATCAGGAGAGTGATACGTGATGCTTGCCTATATAAGCTTAAGCATGTTCATGCAGCATCAGAAGCAGGATTTTCATAGTTTGAAATCACCGAAGAACAGCAGTCTGTGATCTGGATATGGCCACTCTTATCTTCTCACCTTCAGGATGATACTTCTGCCGTTCAGTGTGGTGGAACTGAGCACTGTTTTGGTCAGAAAACTTTCTCAAAGAAAGCCCTCCAGAGAGCTAAGATTCAGTTTATCTACATGAACGTGCTTGCCGTTATGTCGGGCAGTGCGGTCCGTGTGGTAGTCTGGGAGAACAGCACTCACTACTAATGTGACGGTTGTGGGTTGTAATATGCACATGTGCGACACCCACAACTGACTAACATCACCTCCAGCAGTGTGCACAGTACAAAACAAGGTGTGCACAAGACTAAGGAACACCAGCCCTTGCATATGAATGATTGTTCTCATGGTGCAATATTACTGTAGGACTCAGAAACCACATAGTTTTCTGGAAATCCTAGTTCTACCACATCAGTGCCTTCTTTTCAAAGACATTTACTTTCAACAGGATGGTGTCATATTCCATACTACACATGTGTTGATGAGTTGCCTGTGACAACACATCAATGTTCACATCATCTCTTGATTTAGGGACATTTCATAACCCACAATATCTCCAGATCTAGCTCTTTTAGATCTGATTACATTTTATGGGGCTATTTGAAAGAAAAGGTGTGCCAAAATAGGTCTCACACATTACAGAAACTTGAAGAAAATATTAGTGCAGAAGTAGCCAGAATAACCTCAGCATTTTGTGAAGCGACTGTCAAGGACTTTGAAAAACTTTTACTTTCCTGTGTTGTATATCACAGAGACCATTTCAAAGACTCTATCTTCAAAACCTAAGATGTAACGTGTTGCACTTGAATTGTAAGACCTTGAATAGTATTTGTGCAAAATTGCATTGTTTTTGGAGCATAAATTTAAAAAAGACTAGCCATTTACATTGCTTCAATGTTTCTGTGTCACCCTGTACATTCCCGTTAATCTTGTCTCTATCTTTGTTTCAGCGAGTCAAACTTTCATAACACCCTTTAGTTGGCAGAGGAAAGGAGATTGAACTATGTTTGCCTTGGTAGAAGTAGGGATACTCATTAGCTCTCAGCTGGCAGGAAGCATGATGGAATGGACACCACAATCAGTGAGCGAGTCACTCTGGTCCACCTCAGATTTGAGTGAATCAAAGTCTTGTCTGCTGTTTGTGTATACAAATCGAACGAGTCAGACTATGACACGTTTTTGAAGAGGTGGATGAGGCCCTAGAAGGGATCCCAAATGGTGATCTCATCTTTCTGATGGGAGCCTTTATATGCAAGTTGGGAATGATGAAGCTATAATAAGGAAAAAGTAGAGGAATGAATAGGGTGGTAGGCCATTTTGGAGAAGCCACACTCAATGGGAATGACAGAGAAAGTTGTTCAACTTTTGTGCTGGCAGTGGACTGATCACCAACACATGGATGTCCATAAGTGTAGGGTGGTTAAAATTAGAATAAATGCCCAACTGTTTTCTATGGGAGAAACACAGCTTCATAAATGGGGAAATATATACAAGGCCTGATCAAAAAGTTCCAGTACTTTTATTCGTAAACTTTATTTTTAATAAGTACATTAAAATTAATTGTTGCCCCCTTCAAAGTATTCCCCCATCGATGCTATGCACTTATCCCAATGCTCCTGCAACTTCTGGAAGCAGTGCTGGAAGTCCAGGATTGCCTCATTGCATTTTCCTTGATGCTTGCAATGCCTTCAAATCTTTTTCCTTTCAGGTGAAATTTGATCTTGGGGAACAGGAGAAAGTCACACAGAGCCAGGTCCGGTGAATAGCAAGGGTGGGGCAACACAGGAATTTTTTTTTTAACCAAAAACTCTTGAATTGTGAGAGCAGTATGGGCTGAAGCATTGTTGTGATGCAAAAACCAGGCTTCATTTTGGAAAAGTTGGGGCTGTTTTCTTCTAATTTTTCCTCGCTGATGGGTCAAAACATCTTTGCAGTAAGCCAAGTTAACTGTCTGGCCTTGTGGGACAAACTCATGATGCATCAGGATCATGATGCATGATTGAAAATTCGACAAAGAGCACAGAGACAACCGGATTTCAACACTCGTGATTCGTGACTGGTTAATCCTAGCGCAAAGGTTTCACCATGTGAACGGTTACCCACTCCCATCTACACTAGTCCTAACCCCCTACCTAAAGCAGTTTATTTTTTAACAAGAAAGTACTGGAACTTTTTGGTCAGACCTCGTATTAAGGAATTGCTTTAAGCCTTTGACTTCATTAGGTATTATAATTAGTTATTCTAGTAATTTTAGGAGTTGGTTATTTTATTATTTTATTATTTTATTATTTTAATTACTTGTTATATTTAAGTAGAAATAATTTTTTTTCATGGTGAGTAGAAAATTGGGCTGGAAAGGGTTAAGAAGGAATTCACAGGAGTGCACCAACTAACAAGGGATCACTCTCCTCAGCATGCTTGGTAAGGTCTATGCCAAGGTGCTCAAAAGGAGTGCTTGTGCAGTCGATGGAAAAGCTATGGAAGAGGAGTAGGGCGGATTTTGTGAATGGCGCAGCACTACAAGCCAGCTCTCCACTCCATACCAGATTCTAGAGGGACATTGGAAATATGTCAAAAAGGTTTACGTGTTTTGTGGATCTCGAAATGGCATACGACTGTGTATTTTGAGGGAAGCTAAGGGGAGAGCTGCAGGATTATGGGTTTAACAGTTGGCTACTATGGGCCATTCGAACCTTATATCAGCGGTTTCCAACATTTTCCTCAGTGTGACTCCGTTCAGAGAGTTGTAAATTCTTGCAACCCCAACATCAACTTTGCTTATAATGCTGGACTTTATGGACATCCTGCATGACACAAGCAATGGATTTATGAATGGATACATGTGGATCAATTACATTACTGTCTCCCTGGTTTTAGAGGAGTCTCCATTTCCTCAAATGGGATGCATGGGAACCAAAGAACAGGAAATGGTTAGCTATGTGGAAAGGATAATGAAAAGTCATGGGGGGTTTTTCATCAGTTAAGACTTTGAGAATCTGCACTCATACATACTGCACAACAAAGGAACATGTAGTTTTGTTGGGAAGTGGTCTAATTCTATTTATTTGTTTGACAAATAAATAGAATTTCTCATAGAAATGCAACCCTGTGTGTTAGTATATAAGATCAACTGTGGCTTATCTAAAAATTTGTTGTTCTCTTTTCTATATGAGTTAAATTTCAATTTTCTGTTACGATGAATTTATTGCAAGAAAAAGCTTGTTCCTTTCCCTTCGTGCTCCATGGGGTTGTATACATTTTTTCAGGATTTATTATGGTGAAAAGTCTCAGCAGGGTATGGGTAGAAAAGTCAGAATTTTCTTATCGCCTTCTCAGTTCAAGACTATCACAATAAAAAAAAATGCATTTTCAGTTACATTTATAGTTAACAACTGCTGTAATGATACAACTTATCAGAAATGTATATAATGATGTAGTTAACACTTAAAAATAACCTATGTATTGATAGTGAGCATTTTCCTGTAAGACAATTTTAAAAAATTGTAATGTTGAACAAGAAATTTAAAATGTAATATTTCAATATCAGGTTTTTGAATTGTGATGGTCTTGAACTGGGAAAATGATATAGTGCTATAGAATGCTCATTCCTCATGCAAATCAGGAGAGATTTATTTCAGAATCAGTGAAAAAGTATGTATGATTTCTCCTGAGTTCATTTGTGGTATAGGCTAGGTTTATCTGTGGTGGTGGAAAAAATGTTTGGATTTGGTCTCCTTTCCAGGTGGCTACATGATGGAGGATGGCATGTGAACAAGATCTGAATGAAGTGAATGAATTCCTGGGGAACAATAGTTATTTGAGTGGCAGTGTGGTCTCAAGAAGAGATTTTGAATTTCTGGAATCCCTACCAAGAGGCTTGAAGTTGGACTCATATGCACTTCCTCATCTCCATCGCTGGTTCTGTCACATTCACACATTCATTGACGAAGAACGCCAGAAAATTTTCGCTCAAACTTCCTGGAATTCCTGCAGCACAGATAAAACTGGCTCAATGGTAGGCTTAACCCTAGTCTACCCTTTGGGTAGGCATGTCCACAGATATTATTGTTGGTTAGTTTGTAAATGATCAGCTGAAATAGAGGAGCTAGTTCTTGAAACAAACTCTCATGGACTTTTCATCCTGAACTCATGAGTATTTTCAGGCACTCTCACCTCATGTGGAAAATGAAGGAAAATCATCCTCGAATTCCCTGCTGCCTGATGAGAAGCTTTCTCTCATCAAAGAAAATCTTCAGGAAGTTCTTGGAGAAGAATGCCTCAAGGAAATCTTGTGTGTACGTGATCTGAAACTCTACTGGGGCACAGCAACAACAGGGAAGCCCCATATTGCATATTTTGTCCCCATGTGCAAAATTGCAGACTTCCTTAGGGCTGGTTGTGAGGTTTGAATACCTTTTATGAGGCTGCTTTGGGACAATGTAGTGGCAAGACTCATGATGTTTTGTTTGGACATATTTCAGGTCACAATCCTATTTGCTGATTTGCATGCTTACCTGGACAATATGAAGGCACCTTGGGAGCTCTTGGCATTAAGAACCAAGTATTATGAGAAGGTGATCAAGGCCATGTTATCATCTATAGGGGTGCCTCTTGAAAAGCTGCGATTTGTAAAAGGTACCGATTACCAGCTGTCAAGGTGAGTCCCATCCAAAAATCACATTGGATCCCAAGAGAAAAGGAAAAAATAATAATTTGAGGAATTGGATGGGAATACAGAGAATTTATGCTGGATGTGTTTCGAATGGCCTCCATGGTGACAGAACATGATGCCAAGAAAGCTGGGGCTGAAGTGGTGAAGCAAGTTGAACACCCTCTCCTCTCTGGTCTCCTCTATCCCTGTCTGTATTCACTCTCTCACACATTTTCTGTCAGAGGAGAAAATTGCTAAAAAAAACATTCCTTCTCCTTGTAGGTCTCCAAGCGCTAGATGAAGTGTTCTTGAATGTAGATGCACAATTTGGAGGAGTGGATCAAAGGAAGATCTTTACATTTGCAGAGAAGTACCTCCCCCAAATGGGATACACAAAGCGTGTTCACTTCATGAATCCCATGGGTGTGCCTCCTTCAACCTTTTGCCTTCTCTGTCTTTGCATATTCCTACTTGCCTTTCACATGGATGCCTGCTTGACTGTATTCTCAGTGCCAGGTTTGACTGGGGGCAAGATGTCAGCATCAGAAGAGGAGAGCAAGATTGACCTCCTGGACACTCCTGCTGCAGTCAAGAAGAAGCTAAAAAAGGCCTTCTGTGAACCAGGAAACATTCAAGAGAATGGGGTCCTGGCCTTCCTCAAGCATGTTATATTTCCACTTTTCAAGCCAGGAGAAGGCATGGAACTCATTTCCTGAAGAGTGATAATAGACTTTTCTTTTACTCCATATTGCTTCATCACCTATTTCCTTTCCTTTGCAGGCTTTGTAGTGCATCGCACTACAGCTAATGGAGGTGATGTCCAGTTTCCCACTTATGAATCAGTAGAAGCAGCATTTCAGAATGAAAGCCTTCATCCTGGGGATTTGAAGATGGGATTGGAACCCTATGTCAATCAGCTCTTGGAACCCATACGAAAGGAGTTTGCTGATCCTCATTTGACCAAACTGGCCCAAGATGCTTACCCTTCCCCCACCAGTAGGTCCTGCATTCTCTTTAGAATTTCACTTCATCACTTTAGTATGTCACTTCCATATTATCTGGACTGATGGATATCTCTCTGAAACAGAAGGGAACAGGAAAGATGGCAGAGAACAATGTGAAGAGGTGATGGGCCCTCATCGTTTAGACATTCGTGTTGGGAAGATATTGGAAATCACCCATCATCCCAGTGCAGATTCCCTCTATGTTGAAACCATCACTTTTGGTCTGCTTTACTTTTTCTGTCAAACTGTCTCTCCTTCTTCATGTCCATATAGGGAAGGGCTCTTGTGGGCTGTTGCAGGAGGGGGAGAAGATCGGGTAGTAGTGAGTGGGCTGGTGGAGCATGTCCCACTCGAGGACATGCAAAATCGACTGGTGGTTGTGTTATGCAACCTCAAGGCAGCCAAGGTGCGAGGAATTGAGAGTCAAGGGATGGTCCTCTGTGCTTCCCAGGACAAGGAGGAGGGAGGAGGACGGATTGTTCAACCCCTTATCCCACCTCCTGGGTCTCAGCCTGGGGATCGCATATTTTTTAAGGATTTCCAGCATCTTACTCCTGATACTCTCTTGCAACCAAAGAAGAAAGTCTGGGAAACCCTCCAGGTCTGTGCAGTCTTACAGGCTCACTTGACCATTAACCTGTATAGGACTGTTGGAATGAGGGGAGGGGGGTGGAATGAGTGTTGTCATCTAGGGAACTCAGAAATCTGCCAGTGTGAAATGAGATTGTATGATAAAAGCCTGAGCTATTTGTGAGATATAATTATAATATGAAAGTAGAAGTGGTTGCAAATCTCCATGGCTGGCTTAGAGGGGATCTAGGTTGTCTGGTATGCAGGAACGTATAAAACTGATAACCCCCAAAGTAGCTATTTTATCATACAATAAGTTTGATAGGTTTGATGAGTTGGCCATATGCAAAAACATTTTATACCTATCATGATAGGTATAAAAATTGCTTCAATCTATTATGATCCAGAGCTTGTTTATTCTGCTCATAACAAGCTACCAGAGTGGATACAGTGCATTTTGCTAACCTAATGAATTATGTGAATTGTTGCAACTTATGCCAAGAGCAGTTACTCTGGGATAGATTAAATCCCTTAGAGTTCTTTGTATCAAGCCATGACAATTGGAATTCAAGCACTAGTCTGGTAAACGCGGTCAGATTAATACCATTAAATCACAACACAACATTCTGGTCAGTCATAATGTGAGCATATACACATGGCATTGTTCCTGGGCCCAGAACAATTGATGGGAGGTTGTTGTCAGGAAGATTCATGAATACCTATTGTGATAGGTATTTTATAGCTATCAAAATAGGCCTCACAATGGATATCTACAGGGTGTTTCAGTCGATCAGACCTGTTTTAAAATAATATGACTCTTAAAGTATGAAAACTATCGTGACAGCTCTCCTACCATTTCATTGAACAGACTGCAAAGTTTTTTCCATGGAGTTTGCAACCCTAACTCAACGTTGTCCACATACCAACACGGTGAAGAACCCATTGACATATTAAATTTTGTGAGCACACCATTGCAAATTGCTATCCACACGTCTTCAACAGTAGTTTGTTGAGGCCTCTGACTATCCCCGACATCAACCCATGTGACTTTTTATGTGTGTTTGGGGATACCTAAAGGAAAAAGTGTTCAAGAGAACTAATGACAGTGAGCTGCTGAGTAGCTCAAAGAATGACATGCCTGTACGCCTCCGTGCTGTCAACAACACATGTGGTTGTCATATTGAGCGTACCTTGCACTTAACTGCTCATGAAAATAAACTTTGAAGTCTGCTGTATTTAGTTGCGAATCGCCACTGTAGTTTGTACACATTAAAAGTTAATTATTTTGAAATGGTGACTAATTGACTGAAACACCCTGTATTAATTTTTCATGCATATGGAACTTAGCCTATTACATGGTAGCTATCATGATAGGTATCAGGCAATAGGTCTATCATTTGCTATCAAGTGATAGGTTCTTGTGTATGGGCCCTTATCTATTATTATTATTATATCTCACTTCCCAATCTAAGTGGATTAGGACATGAGATCATAGATGTTGCAGTTGTGGCCTATTATTAACCCTATTGCTACGGAAAGTCAAAGTTTGTTTCTTGCAGTGATTTTCAACAGGTGCACAAGGTCAGGGAAAAATTGCATGATATTCCTTGTTAAGGCAATTCTCTGAAAAGAGTTTCTGCATCAATATAAAGTGCAAATAACAGAATCTTTTCAAATAACACTTGAGAATATTTGTCAAAATGCGAATGATTAACTTCTGCAGTGAATACTGCATCTCTAACAAAAAAACTGCAGGAATAGGCATTTCTTGCCTACTGATAGGGTATCTAGAAAAAGGGATGGGTCTTTTACACATCAATGTATGTGGGGGGGGGTCTCTGTCATTGAATATGACATCAAATTCAATATGATATAAAATCAGGTTTGGGCTATATGAATAGGGAAATATTTTTTTAATTCCCTGGAGCACCACAAATTGAGACCACCCCACTGGCCTGCCAAACTATCCTGTATTGAGCAATCCACTATAGATGAATAAATATGCAGCAAAAGTGAATGCTAGACTCATTCAATGCCAGCCTCAAAAGACATTAGTTTCCATTATTTATATGAACCATTGTTTAAATTGTAATTATGCATCTCCTCAACATTTTTATTAATGATATCTGGAAACTTTTTGGAAACTTTGCTGTCATAAATCCCATTGGCTGTACATCCTTTATACTGAATATGAAATAGGAAAATAACTTTATGGACATCCTATATTTAGACAATTGTGACTGATGCTAATAATCCTATTTTTGGTGTATATACCATGAGAAACATATTTTGGGGGTGGGGGTCTTGGACCCTAATGTTCTATTCAATTATGGTTATAGATTGCTCTGGAGTTCTTAATGTTGTGAACTTCAAGTTGGCAGTTGCATCACATAACTGGAAGTAACATGATGTCACAATGGAAAATGACTAAAATGTATCATATAAAGTTTAATAACCATGGGCAATATCAGATGGAATGGACTTCAGCCCATTGTAAAAGTTATACAAATTATGAATTTAGTTAAATAACTTTGGGGCATGTTGCCTTCAGTTTCAAACCACCTTACCTTAATTTATGGCCAGTCACCTTTGAATGGCAAAATAAGTGTTATGAGGAAAATATGAATTCAAGTCACACTTATTCAAAACAGATAAATTAGTTTTTTTTTTTAGTGTAACATTTATATTTGTATAAAAATAGGCACTTATATATAGTTTTATAAGGGATGTACTCTGGTGGAATTTAATGTTATTAGGATACATGAAAGTCATGAATTTATATAGAAACCTTGATCCTAAAAGAACAAACATGTCATCTTTTGCTCATATGCTTTAAGAACTGGGGCAGAGGCTAAAGTTTGTGGATGAGAGCCTATTTGTCAATGAGTTTGCATTTTCTGCAACCCTAAAATACCTTAGCCTGACCACTAGATATACAGGGTGGGTGGAAAGTAACTCCCCATTTTATTTATAAAATAACATTTATGAATGTTAGCTGGCAAAGATGAATGACATAACATTGTAAAGGGTATTCAATGAGAATTCATACACACTAGGTTTGAAAGAGAACCTGAGAAGAACCAGCGAGAAGCCCTGACGTAACACTGTGCAATTTTTTCCTTTGGGGTTGGGCCAAGGAAGAGATGTATAAAATCAACCCTAAGACAATACAGGAACTTGAGCAATGTGTCAATGCTGTGCTGACAAATGTTCCCAGGGCTTTCATTGAGAACGTCATGAAAAGTGTTGAAAAGAGACTTCACAAATGTGTTGCCAATGATGGCTCTTATGTTAGGCTGTAAGACTTTCAAACCTAGTGCATATAAATTCTCATTGAATACCCTTTACAATGTTGTGTCTTTCATTTTTGCCAGCTAACATTCATTAATGTTATTTAAAAAATAAAAAGGGGAGTTACTTTCCACCCACCCTGTAGCTAACAGCCATATGCAAAATATAAAGCAGTCAAGGAAACAAAACTTCCAGTTTAGGATTTCTAGGATGATAGAAAACACAAAATCATCCACAAATATAAGTACCTATGAGATGGCACCTCTACCATGTCTATGAATGCTCCATATGCAGGTTTGAGAGAGACTGGAAATTGGAACATGAATGACTCTTTTTTGCACAGGTTGACTTGAAAACATCGCTTGGTGGGGAAGGAGAATGGAAAGGTCATGGGATGTATACATCCAGGGGTCCAGTTACTACTGTACCTCCTCTCTCCAATGCTCCTATCAGATGATCCCAGTTGGTCTTTTTGAAAATGATGCAATAAAAAACCATCTTGAATCCAGTATGAACAGTCTGTCTATATTCCTTTGGGAAGAGAGAGAGATAGCCCCAGCAAATGGCACTCCAGGATTGGGCTAGAACTTCTCAACTTCTCCCTTATTTGGCATCAGAGGGCATGTGATAGGAAGTATCACATTGAAGAAGAGGTCATATTGTTGATCCAAGCCAAGATAGGAATCTGACATGATATATAAGGTGTACCGGACTCTTCCTAGGAGGAGAGAAAGGGATGGCAATTGGAGCAGTGCTAAAAGAGCATAAAAGTGGACTTAGTTCATTTCATTTTTCATGCTATTATGATGCAGTGGCATGCATTCAACTCTTATCTCACTTTGTTGGGGAGACATCCCCTCGGTGCAAGTACTGACATGTTGCATGATGCTGTAGGTGCCCAAACATCACATGTACTCTTATTTATGTTATAAAAAGTGGATTTGGTCCAATCATTTCAGGAAATTTCAGCATAAAATTCAACACTTATACATGTAATAACAAGCTGATCCTGCAATATATCAGTATTTTGAATGAAAACTTCAAAACATGAAATTTCAATGCCATCTCATATTAACTCTGTGCTTGGAGAACACTGACAGCCCTGCAAGATTTGTGGTTCACATTCTAAACCACTATTATTCAGGAACTGTACAAAACACCATCATGTAAGTTTCCAAATTAGGGAGCAAAAATAATAATTATTACAACTTATGGAAAAATGGAAAATGGGGCATACAGCAATGTAAAGTCAAAAGCCACAGAACTCCTCATGATAATTAATACCTTGTTAATGGAGTAAATGTGACTTTAATTGCAACAAATAAAAAAGTTTTCATATGAACTAAGAATAAGGAACATCATAATTCTCTGAGATATAAAATATTTTGTGCTGCAAGGGCAGTGTTATTCTCCAGAGACAAACAATTTTATGTCCCCATACTTAAGAAACCAAGAGGGCTGCATAGAATGCTCTGGCAGAGATGCATATCTCAGTAAAGAACAAAAACATGCTAAACATCATCTAGATCTATAAGATAACCTCCCACACACACACACATACACAAACACCACTTTTTCAAATCTGGGATACTCAAGATGGTACAATGCCCTCAAGAGTGGTCATTTTCTGCCTTGAGTGAATTGCCCATCCTGTGACAAGCACCAACATATGCAATGGCGACTACTGCTAGACCATCAAGTAACGATAATTTTTATCAACGCATCATACTTGGAAATGGCAAGGGAGCTGGATTTGGCATTTATGATATTATGACAAGTCACAATTGGCACATGTATCAAGGCTACATCTCCCCAACCAAGTGAGAATGAAAAAAATAAATCTCCCACATAATTTTGCACAAGGAATCACATATCAGCCCCACTCATTTTGTCAAGGCTGTAATCTGCTAGGAGGGCCCAGCCAGCAGTCTCAGTGATTCACCTTTAATAGAAGGAGTTTTGAAGGCCAATTGATAGGTGGAAGGGGTCTTCCCACGTATTGGAGGGATACGTCTCAATGCCATCAATTCTCCCCTCTCCACATCTCCCAGGATCAATATCCATGCCTCATTCTGTGCTTTGGGGAAACGAGGAGCATTCACCTTCCCCTCTTTCCCCTTCTGGTTGAAAAAGGAGGTTTTTAAAATATGAAAACTTCATTTAGAAGCAAGCATATGAATGAGAAGGAAGCATTGACCAGGAAGGGGTTGAGCCGATGCAGGTGGATGACAAGAGTATATTCCTTTCCTCCCTCAACTGGGATCCATGTCTCTTCTCTTGTAACATCTGTGCCAGACAATTCATGTTAAAACACACAGTATACTAGATTTGATGAGAACTTTTAAGTCACTGCAGTTCAAGAGACATGCCTTCTTCAGACATCCATGAGACCACCAATCATGTTGCTTACTTGGGTTTACTAAATTAGGAAAATTTGTTTCTCAAGGTGGGATGGGGAGAAACTTCGTTGCTAGTGGCAGCTGGCCTGTTCCACTCTCTAAGCAAGAGACATCTGGAGATGGCACATGTCCCATACAACTCAGAAGTGAGCTAAAACTAAAAGCTTGAGGACTTGTATTGAATTTTTTTGTTTCATCTTTCTGGCAACTTTCAAAAAACTATCCTGTCCCATATAGAGCTATTCCTCTTAATTAATGGTTTTGAGAACATCACACGACAACTTAGCATACCTTGACTAGATAGTCCAAGTAGCAGAGTCAATCAATTTTTTTTTCCATTCCTTGGTGATGGTAGGCTGCCTTTGCCAATCTGTCCAATAAAACTTCCTATAACCATTCATGCTTATGCAGCCATGGCAGAGCTTGCACTTTCTGAAGCTTCATATTCTTCCTCAAATCTCAAAATCTAACACACCTCTTGGACTTATGTTGACCAATTCACTTGATCCAATTATCATCATGACCTATGAATATCATTAATTGGTCATTCTATTTTCAAGATCCAGGCAATTTAGATTTTTTCTGCAACTTTTTTTTTCTATTGCAGTGTTAAGGAAGAAATGGAAAAATTCAGTAATTATGCCAAATGTTTGGCATCAGATTGCAGATTATCTCTGTACATTGATAGTTAGATATCTTGCAGTACTACTTTAGAAAAAAATGGCAAGGAGAAATATCTGTAAACTCATGACACATAGTGAGGTAGTGAGGGAGAGGAAAAGAAAAGGACATAAGGAGGAGATGCATGTGTTGTTGCATGACCATGTGAATTGGATATTCTGAAGGTCTAGATACCTCACCAAAATCATCCAGATTTGAAAGTATTTTACCCTCCTACCTGGACAAGTTCTTTCATCATTATAGACATTATTGACATTAAGCAAAAAACACTGATCACACAAACTCCAATTTGGATACCTCTCATTTTCTATTGATTTCTGGGATGTTTCATGGTCCTATCTCCTGGTTCCTAGGTTAAAAACTTTGACAAGGAGGAGAGCTATAGGGCAGGACTTCCCAACCTTTTTCACGCATGACACCAAATATCACAGTTATACCATTCAGGACCCATGCACTAAAATTGCAAAGAAAAACAACTTGGCATTTCGTTGCCAGTTGGCAACCCCAAATATGATCTTGGCGAACCCAAATGGGGTCGTGACCCATGGTTTGGGAAGCTCTGCTATTGGGAGAAGAATCAAAGATACCAAGAGGATGGGAAAAGTTGAAATTTCGCTCCTCGGGTGAACGTTCATCCTCCCGTCCCAATAGCATGGCTGAGACATGGAGTCGAGGCAAGGAATTGACAGCACGGAACACGGTTTCAATCTCTGGTTCATCCAAGTATGGTCGAAGAATGTCAGCGAGGGATTCATAACCTCCACCTACTGCCACTTCCTCCATCACCTCTGGCAGGCTCTTCATTCTCTTACTTCTCCTGTATCAGGCGAATTTCCATTTGGTCAACACTCCAACACAAGAAAAGGAAAATAGGTCTAGCACCCATTCTATGAAGCATGGTGGAAGAAGAGGGGACTGACAGGAAAGCAGAAAGATGAGTTCGTTCCAAAATGGGAAGTATGAGGAGTGGAGGGTCATGAATCCATCTGGCCTGAATCACTGCCTGCATAATATGGATCACTTGTAATGATGTCCCCAGCCATCCACTCTCTCCACTCACATCCAGCATTGCCTTCACACAAAAAATAATATAGTATAAGTCAATAAAACTAGAGTCATAAATCTAACCAAATATATTTTAAAAAGTAGATCTAGTGTCAATTATTTCGCTCATATATGCTATGTTCATCATAGTCAGAGGGGCATGCAAAACAATTTATTCTCATTGTAAAGCATAATATGTCTGCATGTAAAACAAAAAGAACTTAAAGAACAAAGTAGGGTGGTCCAAAAGTAAGGAGGCCTATTAGGTATGTTGTAGTGGGCAGTGGTGGCAGACACATGAATGCACAGAGGCATAACTTCAGGGATGTATATAAGAGATGATTCAGATGAAGTAACATGGCTTGGAATGAGCATCAGCAGGAGCACCAGGGGAGCCCAGTGCACAATTAGGTTAGTGCAGGAGCATCAAATTCAAATCAGTCAGCAGGCCGCATTCCTTACCCTGCAGATGCCTGCAGGCTGCACCCTTAGGATCGTGTGCAGAGGGTGCCAAGAGTTGAAATTTCAAGGCTGGAATTTCAAGAACAGGCAGCAGGCTGGATGAACCACCTGTATGTTTGACACCCCTGGGTTAGGGTATGAAGGCACAATGGGTGCAACTACTGGCAGCAGAAAGAAGCATACCTTCTACAAAGCAACAAATAGATCTGTTGCATCTTTACTGTTTATTAGAGATGTTGTGGGCAACCCCTGCCAACATCAGGTCCAGGATGGAGGCTCTTGTTGAGAGTGGTGCTAGCCATATTTTGATGAACTGTAGTAACCTCCTTCAACCCCCATTTCACACCAAGTCACACCTTCAGCATTTCCTCCTATATGAATTCATTCCTGAGGTTACAATTCTGTGTCAAGGATTGTGAGTTTTACACAGAATATATAACTCTTTACTTTTACTTCTTGCTTTCCAAAAATTGACATTACAATTACTAATTGCCTTTTCAATTAGTACCTATCAATTCTCCTCACAGTTTCTCATTACTTAGAATTTTTAAAGAAGTCACCAGAAGACCAATGAAATAGGAACTTGGAGCTGCCATTTCTAACAATCCTCTAGCTATGAAAAAGTGATGCTTAAGGGTAGAGTGAGCCACTTGGTGGTTGCATCAGGTTCATCAAGGCCACCACAAATGAGTGGATGCACATTCTCGACTTTATCAGTAACTCTCAATGTTAATTATGAAGTAGCAGTTAATAACAGATATGCTGCCTTTTTTGCTTGAAATTTGAAACATGTTACTGCTATTCATTATGTCTCAGGAAGAGAAATGAGTTTCTATTACTTGTTACCAAGTTTCATAATGTCTTTACTGTAACATATTACTTGTATCACATTACTGCAAAACCAGTCTGTGTGTTCACATGCCTACCTCAATCTGCTGTTGCAAGAGCTGACAACAGATTTGTCTGTAAAGCATTCAACTTCCCTTCATTAGTATGGACAATTGATGTCCAACTGCAATCTGCATCTGTTGTGATACATTTTTACATAGAAATAGGTGGTGCAGTCTCTAATTATGCTTGAGGGTCATTGAGTCAATCTGTTATGTCTAGGTTCAAAAATGATTAAAAATCAAGAACAGGACAACCCATACTCTCTCACCTGGAGGATTCGCAAAACCTCATCCAGGAGAGACTTGAGATCTGTGTGATAGTCAGAACAAGGGAGCTCCAGGCGGGAGAAATGGGCTTGGAACAGAAGATGAGCCTTTGTGTGTGGACTGTCCAGTGTGAGTCGATCAACAGGGATTCGACACAATTGGCTCAGTTCCCTGGGGAGAATGAAGGCAAGAAAGGTGAAGTAACTAAAACTGATCCACTTATCATTGTTGAGATTGCTCACCCATTGAGGATGTCCTCATTGTGACGGACAGGGAGTTCCTCAAATTCATGGACATCAGAAAGGAGACGGAGTATATCCTCCATGGAGGAATTGAGTGCCAGGTGCTCATAAAACATCCTCAATGTCTTGTGACTAAGGTAATAGAAAGATGCAATACGACCTGCAGATGTGCTGCTTACACTCCGGCCATCATCCCCTTCTTCGATGCAATATGATTCCTGGAGTTCCCTGAATGAATCATCCACCAACCCTTTGGGGAAAAGAATGACCAAAAGACACTACATTTCACAAAGTTGGAATCATCCAACAAGCACTGTGGAAAGAAGGTAACAGACGTGAGAGGTAGGTGTTGATCTCATTCCCTTCTAGTTGGTCCAACCCATAATATGTGGGATTCTCAAGGAGACGGCGGAAGAAGAATGTCCATGTGAGGTAATCCAGGGCATCTTGCTTTGTTGCAATAGTGCCTACAAGAGACAGGGTTAAGATGAAGAGAGAAAATCTTAAATCAGTCAAATGGGAGTGCTGGAGTAGCAAGGACCTGCAACTATCTCAGCATTCAGGTGATCAGCCAAGACCTGAGGGAGGGAGGATTCCACAGGAAAGGGCTCATAAAGAAACTTTTTGTAGAAATGCTTCTTTGTGTCCTGGACCAAAATTACAGCTACTCCTAGAAGTGACCAATCAATCAATCAATCAATCATGATTAATGAAGACAAGAAGAACTGACTCAATGAAGGAAATGGATTTGGCTCATCAGAATGCGAGACAAACAGTACCCTGGTCATCATATTGTGGTCTCCCAGCACGCCCCATCATCTGGAGGACATCAGTAATGGGGAAATCCACGTATCGTTTCTTCTTCCCATCATAGTACTCAGTCCCCTTTACTACAACCAGGTGAGCTGGAAAATTTACTCCCCATGCAAGAGTGGCTGTTGCAATGCACACTTGGATCTTTTGATTCACAAACAATTCCTCCACTATCCTTCGGTCTCGTTCATTCAATCCAGCATGATGCAATCCAATCCCAAAGCCCAGAGTAAGTCGGAGATTTGTATCTTTCACCATAGATATAATGTGCTCTATCTCCTGTTCAGGAGCATGGAGCCACTGTTTGGAATCATCCTCAGCAGCCAGATATGCCACCAGGTCCAAAGCTGTCAGGCGTGTTTGTCTTCGGGATGATACAAAAACAAGGCACGGTTTGGAAGGTGAATGTGTCCGGATAGCCTGGTATGTTGGTTTGTTCATGGTTGCCATGCGTGGGCAATAGTGCTTCCCTGCATATAACATGCCACATATTTAAACAATAACTAATACTACTACTGGTACTACTACTATTCATTAAGACATTTTTTGCTTCTAGGACAGAAAGCTAACCTGGAAAACCAGAAATGTGGACCTCAAGGGGAACAGGACGCACTGAAGGACGAAAATTATACAGTCCCATGTCAGATATTCCAAGCCAGCTAGCAAGGTCCTGTGCATTGGCCAATGCTGTTGACAGGCCAATTATACGTAGTCGCCTCTTGGTGTGTGATGCAATGAAACTTGTCCGAGACACTATCACCTATGTGGGTCATAAATAGAAATGCCAGGTCTATTTTATACTGTAATGATGTTGACCCTTATAGTGCCAGTTGATCAGATCAATGCTATGAATTTCATGCAAAATTGCCAGGGTAGAAGAGCTGGCAATAAAAGATTAAGAAATGCATTTTGCTAGAGTGTTTGATCATGTTTATCCTCTCACTAGAACCCATCTAATGCCAGCTAGACTCTGGCATTTTAAAATGAAATTCATAGCATTGATCTAATTAACTCTGGCATTAAAAGGGGTAAACTGTAGCTCAAGTATATTGCAATGTTCCAATAACTATATGGAAGCAGGAAGCAGATTATACATAGATAAGGACAAAATTTTAAGGAAGAAGGAATGCAATAGACTGAATCTTCCATTGCCTTCAGCTCTCCTAATCCTATTGGTACAGAGATTGAATTAAGTGCTTTGCCTAGAAAAATTGGATAATATCTTTTAATTACAGTGTATATGAAAAAAAAGTTAATGCATGATTTGAGTTATGTTATTGAGTTTCAATAATGCTGAATTTGAAATAAATTCCTTAAGCAGTTTAAAAGGCAAAAGCTCTCAGTTATTACAATTTGTGCAGAACTTGATCTATTTTGAAAAGACATGGCAGACTAAAAAGGAAATTAAAAATAAATGTACTCACCACCTCAAAGGCACTTAAGGATACATTCAAGGTGTCCTTCATGATTCCAACATACTTTCAGATACAAGATTCTTGATCAAGTTCTTTCTGCACTGATTTTTGAAAGTTCTATGCAATTGTATTGATAGAATACATGCTGCTTATTGTAATCACATTGGTACAAGGAGATCTGATAACATTATTAAGTGGATAAAAATAGGTGGTGATAGATGAAAGCTTGAAAATCAGTGCCTTTATTACCCAATCACTTCATTGGAGGAAGTGGTCATCAGAGGTGATTGTTGGTAGTGATTTGGGTGCAGGTAATGGTTACTAGGCCCTCAATTTTGGTCCTCAGGCTATTGTATACATTTTAATATAAATCAAGAGTATTTTGGGTAACCTCTCTTAATGCTTGTAAGGATAGCTGCCTTCAACAAAAAGCGAAAGATTTCCACCCATTTTCTCCTCTCTGCAAGAATTGGTAACTGCTAAGATAGTCATCAAACATGGAGAGTGAAATGAGAATGATACTATTTAGAAGTGACCAGGAGGGAAAAATTGAAAAAGGAGTGACACCAGTTTGAGAACAGCAAGAATGGGACTGAGATAGTTTGGGAGCAGAGGGGAATGGGACCAACAAACAAGACAAAAGATGGGAGAGATTCCCTCTTTATTCAGACTAAAGTTGATCACTCAATTCAACGACTGTGATAACATTTACTGGAGGAAAGGATACACAAAATATTGGATTTGGTTTTTCGTTTTGGAGTTTAGATCACTTCACCTGCCTGATAACAATAACCAGTGACCATAATAAATAGCACCTACTGTAAGAGCATAGCACCACTAGTACAACTTTGGCAGGAAAGATAGGGAGCATTAGTGCATTCAAGAGCTTGGGTTGCAAGATCCTTGACTAGACAACTTGCAGTGGTGTGCTATTATCTTTAAATTTTGCAGTCAATTTCATCTTTTAATATTTCACTTTAGAATTAGTCAATTTTCATGCAATTTTCACCAGAAGAAAGTTTATTTCCATCTATTTAAAATGCCCAAAGAATGATTCAGCTTTGCTAAATATAACACAAGAAAATTAACTTTTGGAATATTTACTTCCTTTCTTTTTTAGAAACCCTGTAGGACTCTCTTCTGTCAGTGTCAGTGTCTATGAGAAGTTCTGTCTAAGGGTTACCCAAGAATGATAGAGATGTAGATTGGTCACGATATTTGGCTTATATCAATTAGTGTTGGGATGATCCTTCCTTGTTGCTTGCATATACTTTCAAAAAGCTTTGTAGGCCAGGGGTGCCCAACCTTTCTACTTAACTGGGCCGCATCACCACTAAGGAACCTCCCGCAGGCCACATGACCTATTTTTAAAATAAATATTAATAACACTGCAATGGGAGCAAAGAATTGTCATTCCAGTGATGATTCTTTTCCAAGAAGTTTTTCAAATTTTTGGAAGCACCATAGACCAGATGAATCGTCACTACAGGCAATAGGTTGGGCACCCCTGGTGGGGACTATGGAATAAAATACAGCATTAAAGGACATTCTTGGTAAATGGAGGGCATTGTGCATTGTTTTTTCTTTTATCAGTACAATCACAATATATTGCTAATATACTGGGCAAAACTGCTTCAACTTCTTCCAAGAGCTCATTGTTTGCCAGAATTCATTATTAAGGACAGTCACTGAATGATTTTCCAGTCTGACTTTTCATGAGACAATATAACTCTTTTTCTTCAAAAACACCAGCTTTGTGCAAAGTATGAATCTCTCCTCTCAGAATATTCACAATAATAACAGAAATGAGATTGCTACTAGAATTACCAGTGTGGTCAATTTGACCACTGTATTAAAAGTAGTCCCAAACTATTATTCTGTAACATTCTATTTGTTTTTTTATTTGTTAAAATGTTCACAAAAAAAAAAGATGATTAAAAACTGCTGAGGCCCTTGGTCACCAAACAAGCAGAATAATGTGGATTAAAAATCCACAAGCAGTCAAAATGACTGCCCCAGTAGTTCTAGTATTAGGACCAAGTTATAATGTTAGATCAAGAGCCACATTTCTAAGCATCAAAAATTCTAAATTTGCTTAACACCAGTACTAATGTGGATTTCTTCCTAACACATGGGCCATTGCCCACTGGTGGCATCCTATGGGTGAACTGCAGCAGTGTGTCTACCCCAAATAACAAAAGAGAATAATTATATGAAAGAAGTCAAAATTGAAAATTAAAAACAGCAAAAATAAGAGACTATGATAAAAACAAGGATTTAGAAAAAATAATGAATTGAATACAAGAAAATAAACAAAATTTTACATGGTGACAAAAATTGGATGGTTTTATATGAATGCCATTGATTACAAGAAACATTACATTTTATTTAGCAAGCAAAAGAATGTGGGACTAATGGTCTTTTTCGGGGTCAATCTACAGGGTGTTCTGTAAGTCCCAGGTCATGATTATTTACAATGATTATTATAGATATTAATTCTTAGTTTCTATTTCAGATAATTTTAATTATTAATTGCTGATGCAAGATGACAGATACTAGTCCCTTTACAATATAAGAAAGACTCATAGCTGCCACTGTTTGGAACTTGGAGAAGGATTATATTGTGCCAAGACAAGGGTGGAGCACACACTGACCTACTGGATCAATAACTGGATAAGTGACCTGGGACTTACTGAACACCCTGTATATAGAAGGGTTACTATTAAGTTATTAAGTTAGTTCTTTGGCAAGGTCCCAAGTTAAAGTTAAAAAAAAATGATCCCCCTTTATTTTTAACCCTTTGACTATCGCACCTGAGTATACTCAGGTGAACCCTGTTGTACTTTGCTCTCATGCACACCATTTACTTCTGGGAAATGATCTCAGTTTCATCAGTTAGAATCAAAATATAATGATTTTATGAACATTTTATTGAAAATGTTTTGCTACTCTGGGAAAAAATAATTAAAAAGGACAGAACAATATAAAAAAAAACCAACAAAAGAAGTTCAGAATCCAAATTAAAACTCAATAGTTGAAGAGTTATGCAGTACAGACTCTCAATAAGGTTGGATGAAAGTTTCATAGAGAAACATGGTTCATGATTTGGCTTTGTTGGTTCTCCATGACCCTACACCCAGCTGGAGTCATGCTGATATGGTAAAGGTATTGCAGGATAATTCCCTTATTTTGAGAACCAGAACTTCCTGGTTTGGCATTCGTTGCTTTTAACACATAAATTCAAACAATGAAGGCAGGTCAAGGCTCCCTGGATGACAGTTGGATTTGATCTCAAGTTTGATACTGATTGAGCCATACTGAACTAAGATCCACATGCTTACTACCATCAGATAGAGCTTATTGTGCAAATATATAAAAAAGGAAATTGTTCACCACAATTTTCTGATTTAACTACTAGTTCCTGAACTATGTACTAGATGGATGACCCATGATAAATGGATCATCATTAGTGGTAAAGGACAAAGCTTCCTTGATTCAGAAATTATAATTGCCAAACCAAAAATCTCATTGAAATTTTCACTCATAATTTTTCAAATCAGTAATACCTAGAATGAAAATAGATACACTTTGGGCCATATATGCTGTCAAGACTTATATAAGGCAAGACTTATTGACCTTTCCTCATTATAAGAAAGGAGAGATGAAAAGGACAGACAAAGAAAGGCAGACCTCTAGGACAGGTCCTCGATCTTCACCCAGGAGATGAATCTCATCAATAACAATAAGTGCAACATTCTTCACATAACTCCTTGTCTGCCAGCTCCGACTGACACCATCCCATTTCTCTGGCGTGGTCACTATGACATCTGCACTCTGAAGTGGGAGGGAAATGGAATGTACATCTGGAGATATGGAACAATCAGAGGTAGAAGAGAGAAAAGACCTACTTGGATGGCCCGGACATCAGGGGTCACATCTCCAGTGAGCTCCACTACTGCATGTCCAAGTTTCTCCTCCAGCCTCACCTTCCAATCAGCAACACGTTCTCGCACTAGAGCCTTCATAGGAGCAATATAGACCACCTTGGATCCTGGCATCTGATGGAACACCCGAAACATGGCAATTTCAGCTGTGATGGTCTTTCCTGATCCAGTTGGAGCTCCAAGGAGGACATTGTGATCAGTGTGATAGAGGCAATGGAACAGTTGAGTTTGGATAGGATTGAAGTGTGTGAATGTGTATAGAAGCTCATATCGGGGATCACCCAGGGACGAAACTGGGAGAGGAATCAGATCCAGCAGCTCTGCATTCAGAACAAGAGTACACATGTCACAAACCACTCCAAGAATGCTTTTATAGATGTCAGCAAACAAAAAAAAAAGAGACCTGTGTGAGGAGGATGTCTTTCTGGAAGAATGAGATGTTGAAAGGAGATGGGAACAAGGGAGTCAGAACCCAACCATCGATCGCTACAAATTCTCACATAATATTGAGATGGAAGGGGTTCAAAGATTGGTATAGTGAATACCAAAGTCTGTGATTCCTCTCGCATCACCTGGAAGAATCCATAGACAAGTAGGGCAATTCCACTGCATTTAGCACAAATTTTGCATTCTTTCCCTTCAGACAATGTTACCTGTTTCTTGGTGATGACAAAATATTCATGATGGTAGATGTGGTCAGTATCTGGGTCCTCAAGCCAAACCCAAAAGCCTTCAGATGTTCCACCATGTATGCGCTGGTTCCAGTGGAATGCTGGTGAAAGGACAAGTCGCACCCTAAGAACACTTCTTGTGATAGGCTGGATGGTGGTATGTGCATCTAAAAGGGGAATCTCCTCTGCAGCCCTTTTCACATCTTGTCCCATCTTCACATGATGGATGAGATGCCCCACCTCCTCAGATGTCATCTCTCTGATGCGATCCAAGTCCAGCTCCCTGCTTTCTAGCTTGCTCACAATTTCATGGGAAATATGATGGGTGAGCCCAAGGAACTGTCTCAGAGGATGTTCCCATGCCCATTGCTGTCTCTCAATGATTTTGCAGAGTAAGAGGACACGCCCAGTGAGCACAGGCAAATCCCGCCTTAACACAATATCAAACACCCCTCTGAGGATACGAGTTGCATTCTGAACAGGGTAGACAGAACAAATGAAGTCAGCATCACATCTACAGCCATGAATAGTTTAACCTGCACCCACCATTGTTCTTTAAATTTTATTCCAATGTCAGTGAGGATCCATAAAGGCCCCAGAGCACTGTTTTTTTCACTTGTACATACTAGAAATTATGTTTGTCAGAAAAACTATCTTTGCTAAACTATCATTATCACCAAACACCACAGTGATTGGCAGAGATTTCACTGGCTGTGACATCAACCATCATAATGGTCCTAGTGCTCCCACCCCATTATGACAACAACAAAAAAAACAACAAACAAACAAACAAAAAAACAGAAGGCACCCTCATACCCTATTGATGATTTTGGCAAAAAACAACAGAAGGGCAACCTTCCAATCTCATATTATTGCAAGAGAGACAGGAAGCACCCTGATACACAGTATTCAAGGGAAGTAAATAATTTCCCCATTGCATATATGTGCCATCAATAGTTCTGGTCAATGCATCGACATTTTCAAAACAGCCATCATGACAGCTCTACAATAATAATAAAAATAAGACTTGCATACACTACTGTGTTGGTGCAGGATAGGAATGGTTTAATGCATTGTAGTTTCATTCAGTGTAGGATGAGGAAGGTCTTTTGTAAGGGATACCATGGATGCCCTTCTGTCTGGCATACTTCAATCCTTCTCCCTTCCCCTTTTGAAAAGTACTGCAAGATATTCAGCAGGTATTATCCTAACTGTAACACCAAGCATATGAAACCTTGATTAAATCTTGCTATTCTTCCTTAAGGCTCAACAGAGCATTTGAGCAACCAAGATGCTTTCTTCTCAATAATTTTATTGTTTTGGAGGGAGATATACTGTATCTCCCCCACCATGACCACAAGCTGAGATGGGAGGAAGAAACCTAATTGAATCACTGCAATGGAGGAACAAAAACTGCATGAAAATTAATTTTAAAATTTCCAATTGGAATTCTAATTTCATGGATCTTAGGATTGAAATGAGCCAGAAAAGTGGTGTTCATAGGTCATGATGCCTAACTAGACCAGAATATGAGTTCAGGAGATTCATTTTTTATATAGATTGGGTGGAGAGGATCAAGGCTTAGGAAGGGGTCTGGCCAAAGTAGAGAGCCTATAAATTCAAAATAAGAGTCAATATCAACAATGCTATGCCTAATGGCATTTGAAAGTTCATAAACAAAAAAGCATGTGGAGTCCAGTTGGACTCTACAAGAGTGGCTGCAGGTTAATACTTTGTTATATCCTTGCAATCACCTGAACAACGTAGGCTTGATCAGAGATGAGAGAGAAGGTTTCCAGCTTTCCTCGTGAAATATGAGTCTGGAGGAGGATGTTCACTTTGCCATATGAGTTCTCACATCCACCAGGCACTGGTAGTTCACATGACACTTCTCGTTGATATTCCAACTCCTTCATTTCATCCTCTCTGACCTGAAACAGTGAGACCATCCATATATATAATATTGCATGTAGCAAAAGAATAATATCACACATAGAAAACCACTAATTCCTACTGACTTTGAGCTGATCAAATTCCTGGGCTTTGGAGATCATGGCCAGAATATCTCCTTCATGCACACTTGGATGAAGGGCTTCATTAAACAATTGCACAGTGTCATTTTTGATGTAGTATGAACTTGCAGTACGTCCAAGATCTGTGGCATGGAGGTATGATGTGCGGGGATCATATCGCACCATCTTAACAGCATCCAGGGCCTTGGCTGCAGCCACAACAAATTCTCGTCTTTGTCGAGTCAGAGTTGGATCATCCATCAGGTCCTTGTGAGTTATCCCATAGACAAGGGGATTGCGCCTCATGCGTACATAGAGATATGTGTAGGACATCCATTCCATTGCCTCATCAATGTTGCTCACTGTCCCCAGGGACACCTAAGAGGAAGGTAAGCCTGACTGTTACCAAAACGTCTGCCCAGGAATAAAAAAAAAAAACTAAACTACGATGGCACAATAGCTCACTTCAGCATTCAGGTTATCAACCAGGCCTTGTAGGAAGGAGCTCTCTATTGGGCACTGGCATGTGAGAAGGGAAAGATAATGGGAGAGTTTTTCATGAGATGTGATGATGACCCCATGACCCAGCTTGTCATATTGTGGTCGACCTGCTCTACCAAAAATCTGCATCACATCCAGCATCCCCAGGTCCACAAATGTTCCATACTTGGAGTCATACAGTTCTGTACCCTGTGGGTGGATGTGGATGCTATCAAGTCCTAAGTAAGGATGACTAAGTGAGAGAAAGAGATTTTAGAGACCTTGATGATGACAGCATGAGCAGGGAGATTGACACCCCAAGCAAGAGTGGCTGTGCATACCAGAACCTGTATGTACCCTTCCCTGAAGTATTTCTCTACCAAGTTCCTTCATAAGAAAGGGAAAAGAACAAGTGCATATAGTCATCAATAGTGGGCACATTCAGTTGTGACCTTGAGTCATGATTCAAGGTCATAATTCAACATTTGCAAAGGGGCTTCAAAAGGCATTTTACTCCAGAGTGACACCTCCTGTCAATATAATCAATATCATCAATCCAGGCATAATTGGTTCTTGATAAACCCAGAGCCTGCTAAAAACAATGACCCTCGAGTCAACCCAGGTCAAAACTGAATGGGCCCAGTGTGAAAATGCATTAGTGATGCAAATTCTTAGTTTGCAAAATAAAATGCATCAACCATTTCTTGGAAATTTCAGTAAACTGGTTACAAAATAACTATTAGTAGTCCTTCCAACACTGCAATCAAGGAATTCCTACACTCTCACCATATACTATTCAGACTACAACATTTTGTGTTGTTAATCAAGAGTCACAAGAAAGAGATGGAAGCTAGGCCAGACTATCAACTGCACCTACACTTGTGGTAGTAGCACTAACCTAGATCAGATTTATCACTATTATGTCAGGAAACTCAAGCATGATGGAGCATCAGAATTACTTCATGAAGCAGTAATACACTTTCTCTGTCCATGATCTGAATTGACGGCTCTAACATGTCTTTTACACACTCAGTTTTACATTCATGTCATGAAAACCCCTTTAAGTCAGGTGGCTTTCTTGGCAACTTAAAACCAAGGATAAGCTAAAGTTCATGAGACCATAGCTGTGAGTGATCCAGATTGATGGAGAGAAACTGACATAGGGAAAAGAAAGAGAGAGAGAGAGTAGATAGCCTAACACTAAAGTAGGTTCATTCAGTAGTCATGCCACAAAAAAGAAAAAAAAAAGTAAAAAGCCAACTCTCTTGTCCCCCTTCCCTCTTTTCTCCCTATTTTTTTAGATTTAATGGATGAAACTATGGCCATTTCATGCTGTCTCCTTTGCAGGAATTAACATATTTTTTCAAATCTCACTTTGCACTAAGAAAAATCAGCATGAATGTATCTAAATGCCAAACATCCATAAACTGAAAGCAGCATTATTGAATACTTGAAATGCCATTGAATCAATTGGACAATGCTCAAAATATTGAAGAAATCATAAAAATCATATTCTGTTGAAGCAAAATCTTTTAGGCAAAAGCTGATTTTTTTGAAGAGTCAAAATGAAAAAAATTGCATTATGACATGTTCTTGGCATGGTTTAGGCTACTTAGAGAAATATTTATTTTGGAGTCATGCATTTCATAGCAAAATCCAGGAAGTAAATGACCTCATCATATCTGAAATTCTAGGATATGATGCATTCATTTCAGATGGAAAAATTATAAGAAAGCCCTCTTAAGAGAGACAAAATACAGATATACTCATAGGCATGTGTGATTCACAGAATTCTCTTGTTCCAGTCTACCTCTGATTTTTTTTTCACCTTGAATGTGGCCCATATCCAACATGGAAATAACATTCCCTCTCATCAACTGTTTTTTCTGGAGCTGTGATAAGAAGGTTTAGAAATGCATCTTTTCTGAACAAAGACAATGAAGGATATACAGGATATGATGAAACCTTAGACTCAGACATTGTAGAAAAGTACAATGCATGATAGTTACTTGAGTTAACCACAGCACAGCTGAGTGGAAGCATGCAGCCAGACAGCAGCAACATGAATCTTCCAATTCCCAGATACTTCTATGAATGAATCCTTCAATGTATGGTTGAGTTAGCTTGAATGTCCTTCAACATGACATCCAATCATCAGCATACGTTTTGATAATCTTTGATACCAACCAAAATCAGCAGCTAATAGCAAAATCTTTTCACATAGTTTGCAGTAAAAAAAAACAAAAGAACAAAAAAATGAATTTTTAAAATGGAATCCAGCTGGACCAAACTGCCATTAGCTTTTATTTAAATTAAAGAGTGCCACTAGAAGCAGCAATACAATTGTATTGGTGCTTCTAGTGGCACTCTTTAAACCTCTCCCTCTAACTCACTCTCTAACCCTTTGCACTCCACAGTAGAAATCTGTTGTTTTCCTATTCACTCCAGGTAAAAAAAAGACCAAAATAGTATGGTTCAGAAAAAAGTGATCTCAGCAACTAATGAATGAAAATTAAATATTCTTGTTTTATTTAGTAGAATAAGATGTAGCTCTCAGACTTTGAACTCCCTCTGGGTGTTAAATCTTTTAAAACAACTTCCTGAGTGAAGGCCTGGGTGTTAAATGTAAAGAAGAGGTGGCACATGTACCATGACACTGGAGGTAAATGCAAATTTGTGATTTTGTGTGGGATGCAACAGTGGAGTGCAAAAGGTTAGGACTTTCTTTATTATTAAATACTTAAAAATCTAACCTTGTTCAAAGCATCTTTCACCACACATTAATAATGAAGCACTTGGCCAATGCTATTATGTCACTGGTACAAATACAGCTTAGCTATTCTAATGCAAGATTAAGCATATGGGGTGGTGCATGACAAGCTGACACATTTGAATATTGTGCTACTAAGTTCATTGACAATAGTTATAAATGGCATCAGAGTTTCTTCAAAGAAATATCTGTGAAAAGATGCTGGACGCTGGCAGAAGGTCACTGAAAGAATAAAAAGGATATGGAGCTGTATCTCCATTTCAAAATCAATCCTGAGAACATAACATCCTCCTTGATAGACAAGGAATGGTTATCAATACTTACCGGTCAGATCGAAGCATGCCAGCATGATGCGTAGCTAGGCCATGAGGGAATAGGTCATTAAGCAACTTATTCTTGGAACGAGCTATGTTTTTCTGAGCAAGACCAAGAGCTGAATTATCAGGTGGAGCAAAAAGATGTGCCTGGCCTCGTTTGAGAGCCAGTTCCTTGATAACAAGGGCTGTCCGGGTTGTGGCATTACGGGCATGCACAAATACCATCACTTGCTTCCCCTTCTCCAAGAATGACACCACTTTTTCATAACATGCATGATCCATGTCTTCCACCTGTTGCAAGCTATTCCCTCTTCCTCTTACTCCTGTTTCAAAAATGGAACAAAGCTTCCACATCTTTTCTGCTTCCCATTCACACAGGGTGTCCCACTTGAAAGAAGCCAGGCAAGTCATTCCATCTTGTTTGCTGTTGGAGGCAGTCTTTCGCCATAGTTGCGATAGTTAGCTGTGGTATCACAAGAAATGTTTAAAGACTCATGCAGAACTTCAACAGTGATTTTGTAGACAGTCATTTGTAAGCCTTTCAAACTTCTTTGGCATGTCATCCTTGAAACCTGGTTGAGCCAATTGATGTGTTGACCGATAAGGACTGTCCTCAATTTGTCTTTGGTTGTCATGAACAGTTTCCTCATTCCACACAGTTAAATGTGGCTGGTGTCTCATCCTATATGGAACCTGTTTCCAGCCACTTCACCACTAACTTCAGTTTGGCATGTTTTGCTGGTACTTTCACATCAGGATACTTCTCCACAAAATTTTTACAACAAACCTTGTAAGATTTGCTTTCAATTATCAACAATAAATATCTGCTGCTGTAATTAAAACCACATCGCTCACAACACTGACTGCATCCTCCTCTTTGAGAAACACAAACAAACTGTTCTGGAAGCTTTCACAGCTCGACTAACCAATATCGCTCAACCTGCTGACATGAGTCACGACTGCATGAGTCTTTGAGCATTTCCTGCAGTACCACAACAATCACAATTATGGCAAAAGACAGCCTCCAACAGGGAACAAGACAAAGTGACTTGCTGGGCTACTTTCAAATGGGACATCCTGCATTTTCTGCCCTATCCTTCTTCCAAACACACCAATGAAAGTCTGATTCAAGGGCACTGGGCGGAACCTGGAGTCAAAGACAAAAAGCCCCACTCTTGGATTCACCCCAAGGAACATGGCAACATCCACATAATTAGGGAGTGTGGCTGAGAGTCCAACAATGCGAATCATTCGCTGAGAAGACTCCACCTAGAAAGAAGAAAAGTTGGATTGAGGAGTCGGAAGAATAATAAATTCAGGAAGAGGGTGACATGCCTGGCGAAGTGTTCGGGCAACAAGGGCTTCAACTACAGGTCCCCTGTCTCCATGCAAGAGGTGAACTTCATCAAAGATTAAAAGCTTGACAAGTTGTGAGAGGGATGCATCTCCTGGTTTCCTTGTTACAACATCCCACTTCTCAGGAGTGGTCACAATCATCTGTGTGGAAAGAATTTCTGCCTTGGACATCTGCATGTCCCCTGTCAGTTCCTTCACTTGGAGGCCCAGTGGTGCAAGACGTTGAGAGAATTTTTCCACCACTTCTGCAGCAAGAGCCTTCATGGGAGCCACGTATATGATCTGCACAAAACAGTACAAAAGCATGCAGCTTTGCTCCTTAAAAGAAGGATTGGGTTGAAAGTCAAATACCTTGAAAGAATCCTTTTTTATTGTTCCATCAGGGTCAAGATGCTGGCGGATCTGATGGACAACAGCAAGCATAGCAACATTGGTCTTTCCAGCTCCAGTAGGGGCACAGACAAGCAGATTCTCATTTGTGTAATATGCTGTGGGGTAAACAATAGACTGGATGAGGTTAAGGCTCTCTGTCCCTTTGAATGCCACCTGCCCAATCTGAGGAGAAAAGCCATAGATTCAAGTAGATGCTCATCAATCAGCATAAATTAGTAAATAAAATAAAATAAAAAAGAAAGAGACTCACATCATCAAGGGAGCTGATGGAGATGAGATCTTGTCCAATATCTGATGGCAAGAGTGCAGGACCAGAATGAGGGATATTGATCTCTTCATAACGCTCTGTGTTGACCCTCTGCATTGTGGCTGGCAAAACCATCTTCCGACCTCCCACTAATGCTATAAAAACAAGCCAAGTCCAGTCAGCATTCCTTCACTAAAGAGGGCTTTATATTAAAATCTCACTCAACATTGTACATGCACATTTTGACATGCACTCTTTCTGGCAATCACAGATTTATGTGCTCAATATGTGAAATTTCAAGGGATCAAATCCAGTAATTGACCAGACTCATGCAGCTATTATGTTGGTGATTAAAAAGTTATAAGATTGAGGCAATTCCAGTTGCAATAGACATTTTTTTACTCTTGTCATGAGAAGACAGATGTCTTTGAGGGTGATTTGGAAAATGTCATCATATTTGGCAATTTAAGATAGCTTCTATGAATTTTTTTCAATGTGCTCCCAAAGGGTCTGCTGAAGGGCTTTTAAAATTGAGATAAATGGTGTAACAAATTTTCTAACCTCTAAGTGGTTGATCTCCCAACAGATCTTCAAGCAGCTTAGAGCATAGAGTTCAACTAATACTTTTATTAAATATCTGCAGGGAGATCAACTACTTAGAGGTTGGAAAACACACCACAGCATTTCATCTCAATTTTAATGCCCCTTCAGCAGCAACTTTGATAGCATATTCAAAATTTTCATAGAAGCTATCATTAATCAACATATAAGATGACATTTTATTAGTCACCATCAAAGACATCTGTCTTCTCATAAGCAGATTAAGAATGGTGTATTGCTGATGGAAGTGCCTCAGGCTTAGAACTTTATGATCATCCCATACAGAAAGATTTAAGAAGAAGAATGACCAATCATTTAAAATGATTGGTCAAGTGGTTCTTTATTTCCTTCATGGACTTTCTTTTGTGAAGTTATACACAACCTAAGTTAGCCCATTTCAAGCAAACCAATCTTCTAGCAATTGGAAAGCATTTGGCTGCTCTTGCCCTTGATTCCACCTCAGATTTCAGCTAAAACCCATGCTCAAAAATTGACATCCTGGCATGGGAAATCTGAATCATAGGAAGCTGATTAGCCCATTAAACTCAGGGCATCTACACTAATCTGATCATCTTATTTTTTCTTCAAACCAAATCTGGATTTATTTCCATTTCCTGAGTCCAATCTATAACTGCAGTTGAAAGAAAAAGGGCATGTTAACCTTAGAAGCGGCAACTGTCAATCAAGCAACAGTTCACCTATCACTGGGTTTAACCTTGCCACTTCTAGGGTTAAATTAAATTAGTGGATGATATGCCCTCAAGAACAAACAAGTTTATCACATGAAGCAGTAGTGCAAAAAAATTGATGTTTCATTCAAAAATTTGAAAAAGTCACAGTATTCCTACAAATGTTAACAAAAGCTACAAACTGACACACATACAAAACACCTGAGCAATTGAATAAGAGGCCTCATTCCATTTTCAAAGACACAAGGCTAACTATAACAGAAACTCTGAAATGAAGTGTTGGGATAATGAGGGACTCCTGAGTGACACTAACCTGCTTGGGATTTGGCCACAGCAAGTGAGTCATAAACATGGGGATACGGGATTGACTCTCGAGAACCATCAGCTACTCTCCGTCTAAAGATTGGTGCGCGCTTGGCTTCTTCCAGCTGGCTCTCTCTAAGTGAATATATATACAAAAAACACATTTATACTTAAGCCTTTGACTGTATTCACACCATATGGCATGTTGATGTTTGGCTGTACATAGTCCTGCATCTTTTGCAGAGATGGCAGCTAAATGCAGTCAAATTCCATCCAAGGTGGTTGCTTCAGTGACTAGATTTGGCAGTAAATATTTTTTTGTACAGGAGGTTATGGTTATCCAAAATTTTAGCAGCCTAGGTCCAACAGTCCTCCCTTTAAAGTTTGAAAGGAAAGGGTAAGATGACCCCTCATACAAATGCAAAATCTCCAACACTACTCAAGCTAGAAAACTGACTGATAGATCATTTTAAAGCAAGTAGCCAGGCAATCTTAATTCATTTCATGAGTTTTTCCATGTGTCAATTAGGTCAAAATTTGCAATTTTTTTATTTTTAATTTTCACACATTCAACGTTAAAAATTCCACAATAGGAATGAGTTTAACTAGTTCATCTTTAGGATGTCTTAAATGCTTCAAGAGGCTAGTCCAATAATAAATGTAACTGGTTTTTACAGTACTTCAAAAACCTGTTACAGTAAGTAATAATTCTGACCCTCTTAAGCTTAAAATCCATCCCTTTATGGTTTTGGGATCTATACTATTCAAGAAGAAACTGCACACACTGCCCATTCACATTTTGAGACCAAACATTGGTGTCATTCGGTTGGAAAAGGCTGTCTGGATTCCTTGTTACACTGAATTATGTAAAATGAGGCAGAATTTATAGCAGGGTTGGAATTTGTCACACCTACCCCATACAAATTTAAAATGCAAAATTTCAACCTTTAACAACTTTTGCTTCATTCCAGTTATAGGTATAACTATTTCACAAAATGATATTAAAGGTCCTATCAGGCGCAGTAGTTTCTTCCTGTTACTCTGAAATCCTGAAGGTTGAGAATGCTTTTTATTTACCTTCTAACCCTGCAAGTGTGACTTTCCTGGTAGGCAGCAGCAACTCCAGTGCGAGAACAGCATATGACGTTGCACACGCTTGAGGGGTTAAGCAAGATTTACAATCAAAGGCTTAACCCTACCTGTATCATCTTTCAGACATGGAAACATATTATATTTTATTTTTTTAATTCAAAACAGCTAGGGTAACACCAACATGCATTCAAAAATGAATATATTATATTACATTTAAATGTAAAATATTACAAATAGGAAAAATTGATGAAGTCATTTGATTTCAATAGCTACACTATTGAATAAGTTATACTAATGTGGTAAATTACATTTGCATCTTCCACCATGTGTTTCCAAGATGTCATAATTTCATTCATGAATCTAACTTGCAAAAAGCTAGTAAAGGCTGATAGAATTTATGAAAATGGCACTCTTAAAAAATTGCACAACCTCCAAGTTCTATTTGGCATCCTGTAGATACATGCAGACACACCTGCCGCATTGTAAAAACTTCCACACTGCATTCATTAAATAAATTGTGATTGCTTGACTTTATGCTTTAAAAAGAGCTTCTAACTCGCATTCTAGCTTGAGTAGCTTGGGAGATGTTGCATTTGTCCAAGGGGTCATTTTATCCTCCCCTCCAAAACTTCAAAGGGGTATATCTCAAAGACCATTGGATTTCAACTGCTGAAATTTTGGATGCAACAGTTTCAAATAAACAGTACATAAGGTTTTTTTAAAGCCAAATCCCACTTGGGCAGCAATCAAACTCTTGAAAATTGGACCATTAGACATGAAATGACTAGCATTCCACTCTACTGAAAAGGGAAAACTGAAAATTACTTGGCAAGGAAAGGTTGGCTGAGCACTTACAGTGGTTAATGTTTCAGGAAAGAGTCCCATTAATTTTACCATTTTCTGCTACTATTCCTCTCCAAGAAACTCTAGCTGATGTTCTCTCTGTTTCCAGTATAGCCTTCTGGCTGCCAGTAAAAAGCTGAAGTACACCAAGCCTGATCATCATTCTTGATAACATGGTATCTGAGCCAGTAGCCTATTTGCACAGATACCAAGTCATTTCAGTCACTTTTGTCTATGTGAAAGCAAGCCCTAAGGATTACTGCAAATGTATAAGATTTAGTGCGACCTGATAGCCCTAAGGAGGGCAGGATCAAATTCATCTCCTCCTTCCCCTGGATCATCACTGAGAATCTTGCCAGTCTGTCTTATGAGCTTCTTCTCATCCCTCCTCATCTGCTTCCTTGCTAATGCTTCTTCCTCTGACTGAACTATCACCTGACACCCATACAATGGACGCTTCTCACTCTCTGCAACCAAAAAGGATATTATCAGAGGATGGGAATGATTTCAGTGGTTTTTTTTTTTTAACTCAGGATGACTTGCCCTTGGGATGAAGGACTCCAGATACCCTAGCCTGAACTGGGACATTTAAGGTTGATCCCACCTGCTTTGAAGAATCGAGGATTTCCTTCCGATGCATAAGGATCTCTTCTATCAATTCAAAACGTTCAAATCCAAGAAGATCAAATAACTGCAACACAAGACACTCATTAAGGGGCACTATTCCTCCATGGGATCTTCAATTGTATGAGAACAATATTGCTGAGTATGCACTCTGACCTCATTTTGGAGCTCTTCATTACACTTTTTGGAGGATAGGAGTGTGACAACAGAGGAGACCAATTCAGATGGTGTAATTCCAGCCATTACCACACTGGCTTTAAGGGAATTCTCCAGCCAAACTCTGTCCCACTGTTTCACAGCCTGACCCACCTGAGGTACATATATCAAACAATAAAGTAATGCCAGTGCCATTATCCCTAACTGTGAGTTATAGTTGCGAGTAACGAGTTTTAAAGCAAGGGAGGAACACCTACATCTGGCAAGAGTTGCAGGGAGACACCTGGAGCATGATCATGGGTATCAAGGGAATAGAAATCAATCAAAGCATCTTCTCGCCCTGGGGGAAAGGGAGGACCTGATACAGATGCATCAATCTTCAAATCTGCTCCAAAGGGGGCCTTGAGCTTTGTGGTCTCATCTACATCTGCATGACTCTTCCCTTTCACTTCTTCCAGCAAGGTTTCAGGTAAAGAAGCACACAATTCTTTCACCTTCTGCAAGGCCAAAACAAAAATGTATTTTTAATCATTTCAACTGGTGGTTCCATAAATTCATCAAGCCTCATTCACTTTCCAAATACTGTAATAATCCAAGAAGTAGAAGTTATAGCACCCAATATGGAAGCACATGCTTCTCAAGAGAAAATGTATTTTAAAAAAAAGTCCCTCTCTCTACATCCTGGGCTAGTATATTCAACTCTTTTCATTGAAGAGCTCATCATTTGATGCCTAAATTCTTACAAATAGCATATCAGGAAATCATGTCTGAACATGCCTTTCCTGACAAAATGTTATTTGCTACCTTCAATCACAGACTTGGATGATTAAGCATGGACATGGGGCTATACCAGTTTGAGAAACAGAAGGAATGGGGAGCATTTGTGACACAAAGAATTTAGTTCTTTGATTTTTCATTTTCTTGCAGGTAACAGTGAGGGAATAAAAAGTTGCAGAATGGAGAAGAACCTGTCTCTGAGTAAAGTTATATTTGGCTTTATTTCACCAGTAAGTAAAGTAACTGGAAATGTCCTTGAGAAATCCAAATGGAATCTTTGGATTGGATTCAGGTGAGTGTTTTATGCTTAAAAAAAAACTTCTATTTTAAGCAAAGTTTAGAAGAATGACTGGTATCTACCATCTGGCAAATATTAGTTTGTCTTTTAAAGGAGAGCTGCCTTGGTTTTGGTTATATAGCTGTGGGTAGTCAGCAGTTTAATCTCCTCCATCAGATCATTAAGGGAATTGATTGAAGCACCCAGCACCCTGTATAGCCATTTTGGCACTGCTATAACAGTCAAGTGGTTATATCTTTTAATGCAATTGAGAGCCAACCTTGAATTTAGAATTTTTGGAAAGGGCTTAAAATGTACTTTGGAATGAAATGTTGAAGGTTTGGATTCTTAGAGGAGCAATTGTGGATATTGGTCTCTGAAGTTTGTTTAACTGTTTGGTCAAGTGGACATTTTTAGTGCTGACTTGGTGGGGAAAGAATCATTGGAAAGAGGGCAATTTTGCAAATAAAATGACAACAAAAAAAGCTGGCTTGGATTCATACTGCACCAAAGGTAATGCAGCATCACATCTACTACGAGGGCCACCCCAAAAGTTCATGAACAATCCATGAAAATTGAAACATGAAACAATACATGGAAAATCCTGCAATATGTCAAAATGTCAAATGCAGGGTGTTTCACAAAAACGTTTACCTTTTCAGTTGGCTGTGAATCCTTTAATATTATGAATATTCACTTCAAACAAACACTAAATGATAGAAGAACTCTAAATTTTCTTTTTCTTACAGATAATATACCAGGGCTGTGCAGTTTACAGATGAATAGCGAATTTACATTGTTGAACGCTTTTTGGAAACCACATCATCACCCAATGTTCATTCCAATTTCAATGTGTTTTGCCTTTGCTTTTTTTTTTTTTTACTTCCATCTTTCATATTGTTAGCCCAGCATTTTCAGAATTTGATCGTGATAGAAATTAAACACCCATGCAAGTCACACTGCCTCTTTCATTCCCTGCCCCAACAGACTGTATTGTACTGTACTTGCCACAATCCAATGGCACTTTTCCCCCTCAAAATCTTATGCCGATACATCATGATGGTAAAAAAACTAGCGATATCTCCAACCATCAATATTGGTATTAATGCATTGACCTATCATGGCAGTCCTACTTAATAGAATACTCCGCTTAATAGAATACCATTGGACAGTCCCGATTTATGGTACGATACAACAGATAGTTTCTGTAATTGGAATACTCCAGATTATAGAATAAAGTCTGCTGGTCCAGTGAGTATTCCAATATGGACAGTCGACTCTAATAATAAAAAAATATCAATTACATCATTGTTTATAATTTACCATGAGACATTATTATACACTGCACACTATTATAACAGAGTTGGTACAGAACCACATACACACAGTATTATGTTTGTTCTCAAACTTTTGGGATGGCTCTTATATTACCTTCCTTCAACCATGAAATATAGGAGATAGGTCATTCTGCTACGGATGAAAATATAGCAGTTGTTGAGATTCTCACTGCAGTTTTCACTTAGCAGAAAATAATAGAAGTATGTCTACCTGAATATACCTGGTTATAACAATCTGAATTTAACACAATACAAATTTTCCTAAGTGGCAACTAGCATATCAACTGTAGGCATCCACACTCTTTTATACCTGTAACTTATGATAGCCAAGAGAATCCTAATGATTTAATGACGCCTTTTGGCTGAACTTCTGGAACCATAAGAGTAGATATTATGCTGTCTTTACCTTGAACGCCTTGTTGGCAGATGATGATGAGACATCTCCAAAGGAGAGACGAAGACGACCAATGTCCCTTTGTTCCACAACCCTCTTCTCATTGAAGAGGTAAAAAAGTAGAGCACAAGCATCCTCAACAGTTGCTTCGGGAGCTTCTCGACCACAAAGATCATGGGTGAAACTCCTCAGTTCTTTCACTAAATGCAAGGCCAATTTCTCCTTGTCTCTTCTCTTCCCAATCTCATGATTCAGTCTCTCCCATGCCCTTACCCTGTAATTCAAATACAATTGAGAAGGAGGAAATGAGACAAGTTAACAGAAAAAGTAATTCAATATGTATTCAATGCAGTATTGCATTCAACCTTTATTATTATGCATCCTTTCTTTGTTTCAACTGAACCATGATGCTACAAATTATGAAAGCAGACATCTGATGGCAGAAGCTTGGGCCTAGGCCTGATCACATGAACCCTTTTAGTATTGTATTCTTTCCTGCCTGTTTTCTAGGTTCACTTCGCACAAAACATGGATAATGTCAACCAATATGCACCTCAAATTGGTGGTCATGACTACAATTGAATCATCATCACTTCATTACAAATGAGAATATGCCAGGGATAGAGTCATGAGAAACTTAACCCTTTTGCTGTGTAAATTTTGAATCAGTAATAGAACTGTGGGTGACTGAAGTCACCTTTCACAGTGAAAGGGTTAAAAGAGTTTGGAAAAATTACATGAAAATAATTTACAGGATTATTATGAAGTTGCTTGTCTGTTGAATGGCACTCTAGCATAAAAAGTGTGCACCACAGCTCCATGAACTTTGAGGAATAAAATCATACAATTGAGGGAAAACTACATGAAAGGAACATGTGTCTGATGGGGGACCATTGGTGAGGTCATTTTCACAAAAAGCAGGAGCAGGCATCAGAAGCACATATAAAATGCTATGGTGAAGTGGCAAGTATCAATTCTCAAGAAGTCTATGACAATGTTGACCTATTGAATATATAATAGGACTTGTGAAACATTACTTGAATAGATTCAATGTGAGGCACCACTACACTTCATGGCTGACTTTTACTTGCCCATTTCATATAACTCAACTTTCTGTGTACACAATGTCACAACAGCAGCACCCCCCATAAGTTTTTCTTCATATAATGTTTTCCCTTGATATGAGGCTATTTCCCTAGTTTCACTGAGCTGAAACATACTTTTCATGCTAAAGTGTCAAACACCTGTCAAGCAACTTAACAATCCTTAGAAGCCAAAGAACTTTAACATGTTTTTAAAGTTTTCAATAAATGCTCCAATGCTAGGAATTTCATTAAATAAATTTTTGAGTGTGAACTTAGCTGTGGGATGCAATAAGAAGAAATGATCACAAAGCTACAAGTTCAGCCATGCATCCCCCCCTTGGATCTACATTCTTTCATGAGTCCATGGATTTGGATAAGGGGGAGGAATAAAATGGCTTGACATTCTGTTCTTCTTAATAAATCAATGCTCCTGTTTTCATGCTAGAAATTTAGTCATGGATCTTAATAACATTTTTCTTTTACAATGTAGTTGATGAAGACAGAATTAGGCTAGATCTTCTTTCAGCCAGAGATTGAACCCATAGAGGGGATTCATTATTTTTTATTTTAGTCTTCTAGTCATCATTAAGACCATAATACCATACTAATTTTCTTAAAATTAGAAAAACTGATTCATACTGCATGCAGAAGAGTAAAAATATGACAGAAGTGGGAGACCAACCGTTCACCCTTTTCGGTGAGATCTCTTCTCTTAAGGAGGAGGGTGACTGGATCATGTTGAAACTTAGAAGGATAAGTAAGAGGATTGGAGATGCTACTTTGAGCTCTGATGGCAGTGATGACCCGAGGCACTGGTAATTCGTCAAACATATTCAACCATCAATCCTCAACTACAACAAGGGAAAAGAATGTTGGGTTAGACCTAGACCTACCCCACATGTGCCTGAAATGTTCTTACTTTCAACATGAGTCCAATGGGAGATGCAATATTGAGTCTTCCATATTTCCAGCTTGCTAGGTAGTAACTTCAACTAAGACAACAGTTGAAATAATTCTGGGAAAACTAGCTTTAAATTAAATATATTGGCCAAAATTAATGCTGCAACACCAAGGATATGAGTGATCTCAGTGCCACTTGGTATATGAAAAATTTAGAATGCCATGAAATTGATTTGAGTTTCTAGGGTGAGAGAATGCTCTCGCCTAGCACTGCACAACCCATTCATCATTGAGAAAGCTTTTCAAATGCTTTATGATAATAAGGGTGACAGCTGGACCTGAAAGGAACAGTCTCAGATTGCTCATTTATATCGAAAACTAATTTAAATGTATCGAGAGTCTACACCTTCAGGTTAGAGCTGGCTTCTTTGTCTCTATCACCCAGTGGGGGTGCTTTAGGCCTTTAAGTGCCAAATTTCTTTACTCAAAAGTGACTCCAAAAAGGTCCAGAATTTCTGGTGACTCACATGTCCTAATAGAGAGTTAACTCTACATTGTCCAAATTATATTCTGGGAGGAAAAATTTTCTTTTAGCAAACATCCTTTGGAAACATGGAAAACACTTTGCATTCTTATATAATTTTTTTTCAAGTATGGACATACTTGCAAAGCAGTAGGTTACCTTGACGTCACAATGGGCTGTAAAATTTATATACATCCTGATGGTAATACAGGTGACTTAAAATAAAAAACAACCATTTCTTTGTCACATTGAGTCACATTGGGATATAGTCATAGGCACTGAACCCACAGGGGCAAAGGAGCACATGCCTTCCAACCATATTATTGAGGGGGTAATGCCCCCCCAAGAATGCAAAATTTCAACAAAGGAAACACATGGAAAATTGGAAACAAAATGCTGCTTCACAAAAGAAATGAAAAATATGATTCTCTTTCCTGTTTAGAGCTCCAACTGGGGGAGATCCCTGTGTCACCCCATAAGGGTATGGGGTGGAAGAGCCATGCCCAACAACCCACTCCCCCCCCTCCCCCTGCTCATCACTCTGCTACCATAATAATACTGAGTTACCCCATTGGATCCTGGACTAATTCCATCAATGTTATTTCAGGGGCATTATGAACTTGCCCCCCAATATTTTTTAGAAGTCAGCACCTATGGATAAAGTGGGATAAAATTCAATGCATATGACATGTAGATTTCCACATTTGCCTGCCTCTTGAGATTGTGGTATTTATACTGATGATGCTAAGTTCTACAAGCGCAAACAATCTTACTCTGATAGTATCCCTCTTGAATGAGTTCTTGTATCCTGTGTCACTCAGAGAATGTGTATTCTCTTGGTTGCTACTTTAGAGGTAATGTACAACTCTACCCCTTTTGGTAGGGTAGATTTGAAGGATTCCCAGAAGACTTCTGCTACATTGCTTTCAGAGGACACCTCATACACCCTCCATATGCTATGGCTGCATACATGTATCATGAAACTTCCTCTGGGTATGAGGTAAAATCAATAAAAACAGCTCAGTAAACTTGGAAGGATTAATTTTTTTTTTCTCAGCAGGCTGCATTTTCCCAAAAAAGTATACAGCACAGGGGTGCAGTTTCCAGGCACTTGAGCACATAAAGGGTTAATGATGTGTTCACTTTTCTTACAGCAGTACTTTCTAAGATCCTTTATAGTACTGTAAAATGGGGTGATTTGATATTGAATAAAAAAACTTGCATATATGTGCTTTGACTCCCAACTTTTTTCAAGTCAGAATCAAATGAAGATAACTCTTATCAATCCACAGACAATTGCATTGATGGATAAAAAACCCGAGTACAAGTTAATTACTTTTATTTCTACTATAAGTTGATAAAATTCCAAGTTTTTGCTTTTTTAGAAGGGAAGATATAACTTTGGTTGGACAGAATTTTCAAACCACTTGATACTTGAATATGAATAAACATGTTGTTCACAATTATATGTATATTAATAAGGATACTTAATCAGAAGCCTAATGCCAGTGCATAAATTATGAACATGAAATCCTAATGCAGCCTTGTGCATGCCACTTGATACACCTGCTATAGTGCATTGGGCAAAGTGGGACAGGTGCATTGGGCATAAAAAGCAAGAATAGAGTGAGATATAAGAATTCCTGCACTGTTTTTTCTTTCACTCTTCCAGTCTGCAAAAAAAGAAAGTACTAGTATTGTCTGTTTGTGCCACATTACAATGTCTTGTGTTTACCAGCAAAAAGTTGGTTCTTGTTATCATATCTATACAGAAGAAAAAGTAGGAAAGGCTGTTAAGTCTGGCATGTCAATGTGACAAGTTAGCCAGGTCTATGAAGCAGACAAGATAAAGATCAACAGAACAAGAGGCTTTGCTGTTGTTCTCCATTCTCACTCTCAACTAAATAAACAAAAATCTCCTGTGAATCCTATAAACGCTTTGAATGATACGGGCATCTTAAGATGCCCTGGAATTTTTGTCAGTATTTTGGCATGGACATCTTAGGTTGCCATGGCACATACACAGATATTACAGCCTCTGCCATCTATTAGGAAACAGGTCAACTTCTAGCACTTACAGCACATATAGTACTTGGAGGCTTCAAGGAACCTGCACAAACCTGCAATCGATTTAAAACTTTATGCAATTAATATCTTGAGCTACAGTACCAAAAGCAAAGCTGGTGTCAAAGTGGAAAGCCTTGTCTCAGTAATCAGGATAGGGTAATTTGGGGGAACATGGCCCTACAAAATTAAACTTGGTCATAACGGCCCATCAAGGTCGAATTGGACTTTTAAAATGTTTCTAAAATACTGATTCATATCTCCTTTAGTAAATCCCAGCAAGGTACATGCAAAAAACCACATGGATATTGCGCCTTTGGATCCTTACCAAGTCGTTCCCAAGAGGCCATATTACCTATGTTGCTGGGGGAATATGGCCACTTCTCAAAAAACAACTCAAGGTTTTCCAGGTACATATGAAATATGCTGGAACATGCTGAGTACCTTGAAACATAATAATGGAGGCTCAACAATTGAAAATAAAAACATTGCCTGCAATGAGGACAGGCAAAGAAGTCGAAATCATTACCTGACGCAAGGACCTGTTATGGAAAGCAGGATTGAAACGCTTTTGGTTTTGAGTAGCATTGCACGTGATTGGGAGACTGTATTCAGAGACTGTGGGTCTGAGATGAGTGACCAATCATAAATTCAAGTGAACATGCATAACGAGTATAAAATAAGAGGTCTTACATTACAGGAAAAATGTTGCTTAGTTTTTGCATGTATGTATAAATAGTACCAAAAAATCATAGAATGCCCTTTTACCTTTTTATACGAGGGATATTTACTTGCATGCAAATTTCACACTACTACAATTTCTGGAGTATGTCAAGCAGATGTCCAGGAGGTGGTGCATGAGGATATGCTCATGCACTGCCTCTTCATGTACTGCATATTTCATCCAGATGTCTAGTACTTCTATCCATATATCCATAGGAAGTGTATTGGATGATCTTTCGCAGCCTGAGATCAAACATGAAAGGAAGCTGACACTACCAACAGGTCAGTGCAATGCTAACATGAAATGAAGGATGTGTCCATATTACCCCAAATCGAGATGGCCATATTCCCCCATATTGGCTTGCATGACAAAATTGACAACACTGTCCGCAAACTGCAAGTGAAGGGGCTAGCATTTTGCACAAGCATTCTGGAGGGATCATAGAAGAACTCTGAATAAATGGTTTCTTTATCCATACTGCTTTATGGAAATGTACGATTAAGTTGCTCAAGGCTCATATTAGTTTCAGGGTCATGAGTCAAAGAATCGCATCCATATGACTTTCAAGACATTGATGTATCCCGAATTCCTGTGAGAACTGGATCAATGAACAGGTCTAAACATTTCGACAATTGTGTGTGTTCTTCGATAGAACGATTTTTTTAATTCACCCAAACTAATTATTCAGTCTGTAAGGGGATTCATTGTGGAGGGCCATATTACCCCAAGTTACCCTATTGCCTGTGAGCTAGTATTAGATAGTGATAGTGACAGAGATGACTTTATGATTTAAGAGATGAAGATGTGGGTGATGCAAATTTTGAAGAAAACATTGATGAGAGCTAAATTGAAATGACTGTGACAGTAGTAATGGTCAATCAGCTGATTCCTCCCCCTACAAGTCCATGTAGACCAGCAAGGACATGCTATCTAAAATTTATTTCAATGACAATCTAGGTTTTCAGATTTAAATTTCCTGAACCAGATGATAATAATGAAACATCCAAGTTTTCCATCTCCCCATATCCAAGGTATATGCAAAATTTAATAATTTTTGTAAGAACCACACTAACAATTGACTGCAAACTAAGTGCTTCTCATCAAATATGGCTTCCTTTTGCTGCTAGTTCAGGATAGGGATTTACCTTTTCTACTGCAATACAAATATGTACAATTGTATCAAGTCACCACCTTCCATTGGATGACATAATACCCCATAATTATTTCATTACTGAGAAAATAACTGGACATGAAAAGTAAGCTAGTAGGGTGGACCAAGATACAAGGGTCAGTCAATAAGTTCTGAGACCCCCCCCATCAAAAAGTGAATAAAGTCAGCTTAGCTAAACTTCTATTATGATCCTTCAAAGTACTCTCCGAGGCAGTCTACAATACGTTGCCACCTATGTGGGAGGGCTGGAATGCCTCCATCCAGCCCATTTCGTTGTATGTCCCTCAGCTTCTCAGAAACTGCTAGGTTGACATCCACCAAAAATTGATAGTGGATGCCACGAAGCAGTTCTTTGAGTCTTGGAACATGGGCATGGACATGGAAGTCTGGGGGAGAGAAGTCTAGTGAATAAAAAGGGTGAGCCAGCAATTCCTAGTCCTATTCAGCTAGTTGCATAACAATAATGCATGCCCTGCCATTGTGAATAAACAGTGGACCCTGCTCAATCAACTCCAGCTCCTTTTGAACTATAGCTGGCTGCAACCTGTGAATCAGAACACATCAGTACAGGTTGGCATTGACAGATTCACCAGGTGGTACAACATGATCCAGCAGAATCTTCTTAGTGGAATACCTCATATTCCCAAAACTCAAAGAACTGCTTTGTGGCATCCACTATCAATCCTGGGCAGATGTCAACCTGGTCGTTTCTGAGAAGCAAAGGGACATAAAACTAAATGGGCTGGATGGAGGCATTTCAGCCCTCCCACATGGGTGGCAATGTGTTGTGTGTTCCTCAGAGAGTACTTTGAAGGATCACAATAGATGTATTAGCTAAGCTGAATTTATTCACTTTTTGATAAGGGGTCTCAGAACTTATTGATTGACCCTTGTACAGATGTATATAAAATAAAAAATCATTAATAAAAGAAGCTCATTGTCATGGTTGTTATGTAATAAAGTTCAAAAGTGTCTCAAGTTGCCACATTTTTTGTTCTAGGCAAATGTTCTTTTTTTATTTATTAATTTATCTTAGGTTGACTTTGATATAGAAAACAATCAAGTTGCAATCATTCTTCCCACCATTTCCTGAAGTTCTCTCAGCAAGTCCAGGCTTTGAGAGGGTCAAGTGCTGAATTGACATGTAAGGTCACTCCAGTGTAAAAGCAGACTTGCTGGGTTAGGTGATGATCACTAAAAACGTACTTGGTAGCAACTTGGGAATGACATGTTAGCATGTTATGTAGTTCAGCTGATCTCCATTAGATTAAAATCTCCAAGCACGATTATATAGAGATTTGTTTGGCCAGTTGTTATTGTATCAAGGTTCTTGTACAGGTTTGGAAAAGGAAGTCATTGTCATACCTTCCTATTGGCAGACCAAACAAATAGGGGTTGCCTAGAACAAAGTACTTTTGCCCTGACAACCTCCAATGGTGACGAGAGTTCTGAACAATACAGTGAGATTGAGTATTCCCTGACTGCTATCAATACCCCTCCCCCATATATTTCTCAATCTTAGCCGTACAATCGTAGCCATGCAACATCCCGAGTCTCATTTCTGAATCCAGATCACAGCCACTGAACTTCTGTAGCAGACCAAGCCTAGGCCTAAAAGTTACGACTACCTTAAGTGACCTAGGCCTAACATGAGCTCACGCCCCCGACCACACTCCAGAGAATAAAAACATGAGATTTTATTCTCCGACATTGTATCAGCCACGTGCTTCCTCCTCCCCTTTACGAGAGATCAGCATGCCCCCCATTGACGAAAACCTGGCTACGCCACTGCCTATACATACGCCTGTATTTGGAAGTTCCGTAAGGGAACGTAGAAACAGAAAAAAGTTTAATTTGCTCTCACTGTCAAAAGAAAAGGCTTCACAATCGACGCTTGAGCAACGAAGGAATGTTGCTGCCTGGAGAGAGGTCTTTGAGAGTCTCATCCGAGTCCAAAGGGAGTTTCGGCTATATTTTGGTGGTGAACCTCATGCCAAATGTATCGATATAGGTGGAGGGCAACTTGAAGCCCTTTCAAACCTCAGAAAAATCTAAATTTTCGAGAAAGATAATTCCAAATGACACATTATCGTTTAGTTAATGTTACTTCTTTTTTTGCCAACTGTTTAGTAGATGCGAATTTTTGAAGTGGTATAGTGACTTATGGGACACCCTGTATAGTAAAACTTATTTCTTTGGGATATCTTTCTCTTACTGTCTGATTTTGAGAACCTCCTGTACAAGTGTCCTTTCTACAGATTAAAATAATACGTGAATTTATGGGCCTATGATTTATGTATTCACAGGCGATTATTTCGAAAATTTTGCCCAAGTATGCTCCTTCTGCCCTGTATGGCTCGTACTTTTCAAGTATACCACTGAGTGATACAACACGTTTCTTCCATTTTTTTTGTCTGCATGGTCTTTCTCGTATCCTACATGATTTTGCCCGTGCTATGATGGTATGCCCTAAGGATCTTCCAAAATTTTACTTATTCCCGATGCTCACGAAAATATGATTGACTCCTAAGTTTTAGGTGGACGCCAGAAATGATTCTCAAGACGTACTTGGCCTTGCACACTGACATTAGGCATTTGTTGAGGGGTCTCAATGGAGATTTAGCTTGGCGAGTCAGCGGGCCGATGGCCCTAACCTTACTTGCCAAAAAACGAAGGTGAAACCGTCCCGCCCGGCACTTTCGGGTCGGAAGGAGGGTAGGGGGGGGGGGGGGGGGGGGGGGTACTCCATCACCAAGGAGTAAAATTGCTCTCCTCCGTGAGTAAGAACGCTCCCATCAGAAAGTGATAGGGATGTCATGCAAATAAGAAAATTTTCATAAATACTGTGTGGCGCTTTCGCTCTCGTACAGGCTTTGACCTACCTCTGACTGTACTGATTACAGCACACGTCAGAGTGTGGATACGTCAGAGTACAGATTCCGTGGAGTGTCCAGGATATCACTCCCTTATTACCTCATCTAATTGAGGTATGATTGGATGACGTTCACGAACACTGTATATTCTAGATTTCCTATGCGGATTAAATCAAACGCCTTTTTTTTTTTAAGAATAGGAGCTAATCAGGGAGAGGGACTGGCCCCTCTCCCTGATGGTGGGTACATCAGGGGTCCCGCCAGTCCCGGTGAAACCCTCCTGCGAGCGGGCTGACAGGTGCAAGACCCCCTCGAAGCTGATTTAGACAATGGGAATGGTCCCCATTGTCCCGGTCAGAGACCGAGGTTTCTCCCGTCTGTTTTACAG
>CAJPEV010000736.1:0-97160 GCA_905338385.1 Darwinula stevensoni | reverse complement strand
CATCTATAGCCAGCAAACGCTGAATTGATATTCTTCGGTTATATCCGTCTCTGGTAAAACCCCATTGGGAGTATCGTGTTCAATTTTTCAGTTGGGGGCAGGCATATCGTGCGATTAGAAGAACGCTCGACTTCGACCCGCCACCAATGAAAGTATCGTCGGGCCTTCGATGGCTTTTCGCCGACGCTCATATAAGCCGTAGTTGGGCCATCATTGTTATATGGCTGGTTCACGGTTGGTTTAAGCCGGCTCATAGTCGGGCATGTCCTGTTGGCCTTTCATTGGGCCAACTTAGGCTCATTCATCAAGTGACTCACAAGTGTGAGTCAATCGTTCGCCGAAAATGGGTCAACTCCCCCAGCAATGGCACGAAGATAAACCAACGAAAATGTTTGACTGGGCGGGGTTGATCATGGGTGGATGCGACACTGACTATGAAACCTTGAATTCTTGATAGAACTTTTAAGGAAAATTCAACAAGAGGAGGAATACTGATTTTGTTTATAGAAAGCTGATGCTGAACTGTTTGTCAGATGTCCTAACATTAATCGGGGATGACTCGCTAAAACGACAATTCTGACGTAAAACGGCTTTTTTTAAATATTCTTTGTTCGAGTAAAAACCAAAGCACAGGCTTCCATCTCAGTTACTTTAAAATTAAGTTTCCCTTAAAGAGGGAGTCGGAAACCTATGGCTCATGAGCCCAATTTGGCTCACGGGCGGAAAGGTTTGGCTCATCAATCATAGCAGCGCTAAAAATCATGGTTGTTCCTCATGTTTCTCATGTATCGAAGTATGCACATGTTAGTTGCCAACTATAGGGAAAATGTTGCTTTGAAAATCTTTGGCTCACGAGCACTTAACTCAATCTTAATATGGCTCACAAATATAAAAAGGTTCGAAACGCCGATTTTTTTGACCTCATGTAAATTTGCTTTTAATAGTCGATGGATGTACGACGTCTGATCAAAAAGTTCGGAGACTTCCTTTTTTATGACGCGATGGTGAATATTTCCGACTGCTGATGGTTATATCCTTTAAACTAGTCATCTTCGGCATGTACACAAATTTTCCGCCGTGTCTTCAGCCGCTGGAAGCATTGCTTACACATCTTTTGGAATCACGAGCAGCGCTCGCGGCAGGTTTACCATTTTGCTTTGAATGTCTAACACCTCCTTCATTTCAGAACATTCTTAAATTAGTTTTAGGGAACAAAGATAAATTACTAGGAGCTAAACCACAACGAGTTGGATGCTTGATGAAACAAGGGATTGCGGGGTAGGTCAGAAACTGCTGAAATTGCAAAAAAGGAAAACTCAGAACATTTAAAACAGAACATTATAAGTCTTAAAACATTTTTTAAATCAGACCTCGTATATTGGAACCCATGACATTAGTGGATCAATTAAACCAAATCAAATTCAAACCAATGAAATTAAATCAAATGTAGTTCTTCCAAGAATAAAAAAGCATCACGAAGGAGAAAGTTCGATCTCATGAGACAAATAAATTCCTGGATGCTAAGGAATGTATATGCAATGCCGGCGAATATTCCACGATTCAAGTGCTTGACTAGAAACAGACACACATACGGACCAGCAACTAATTACCATTTTCTGCAGTAGTCCGTGCTTTCATCCCATGCATGATATGCTGAAACTTCGTTCGGTAAACATTCGGCTTGGCACACTCCGAATTGAAAGAAGATGTTCGGTAATTGTGTCACTTCTGGCAATAAAGCAATTTCCAAATGTTGTTTCCCTTTTAAATATCCCAGTTCACCTCATGATGTCGAAATGGATTATCACAGCCATATCATAGTTACATTTAAAGTTTCCTCTAATGAACATTTTATCAGAAATATTCTCATGCCTGCTGGCAAGTTATTGTTTTATTCATTGACAAAAAGCACGACCCAGCGATCTTCATGAAATCTGGCACACAGGCTCGTACGATTGAGTCACGACCTTGACCAGAGTTTAATCAAATGCGGGATTCTCTCAGAAAACGTGTCGAACGCTCCAATTACTAAGCGGTTATGGAATCATGCTTATATTTCTTCATAAAACGTGGTTTGAAAACTAAAGATGCGTAGAGAAGGGGAAAAAAGTTTCAAGATCATGGGATAATGATATGCACCAAAATCATGTCCAATACCTGAGAGATGGCGCGCGAGAGCCAGGCCCTTCCAAGAGACCGATTCCTTTCATTTTCAATTGAAGCCATTAATCTATTGAGTCGTTGTTGAGAGTCTAGCTGCGAAGCAGTGCCAATACTAAATGTCAGAAATGAAATTTCAGTCAGTCGTTAGAATGTATGTTTGCTGTATGTTATAATGAATTCTTATCGTGCATCAACTTCATGCATGCATCAAGTAAATTAATTCATGATATTCATGATGCAGATAATATTAATAGGGGATGAACTGAAAAAAAGTTATGAAAGACCTTACTAGGGGAAGGAAGACTGAAGCTATCCGGATCATCATAAAGGCGATCGTGATCGTGATACGTGGAGCCCTTGCACTCAGACAGGTAGATGTAGGTAGAGCAGGATTCAGTTTCTAACCGATTACAACGTGACCGTCAATAATGGTATTAACCTGCGGGAAATTACAGGTGAGCCTATTAGTTGAGGAGTACTTGTCCTTCCCAACGATCACGCTGTACAAAAAAGATGATGCCCCAGAGATCCCTACCCCGGCATTTACCATCTGCCCAAAGCCGTCTGTGAAGGCTTCATTCACGCAAGGAGCGGATTCGTGCCAGCCCTTGGCTATGTGATTTCGTCTCTACAAGTTCTTGCGCAGGCACAGGAACGAGCTAGTTGTCTCGAAGGCTCCCTGGGGAGGAATACAGAGGATAGTGGAAAACTCAACCTTCAACGGGAAAACTGTGATATCCCTCTCAAACCGTGAGTATTCCCAAGTTCCCAACAAACGCATCCCAGGTAGCACAACGCCGGCGGGCCGCGCGATAAATGTGGCAGATGCAGGCGTTGGCCACAAATTATGAGAATGGCGGCCTGACACACATTATGTCACACTTACCATCAGCGGCTCATCGTTCGGTTGTGTTTCTCTTTTCTGAGACCCTCTAAATTTTTTCTTCTGTAGCGCCCGCCATGACTTATCGCCTCCCCCCCCCCTAGTCAGGCGCCAGGCTACGGTCCGGAGGGGTTGAAATTAATTGCTATTTCTCCTCTACACGTGTCTTTTCATCGCTAAAAAAATGAGAATGACAGAAAAAATCCTGTCGCTGTTTACTCCTGTCTGACCGCCGGAAGCACTTTAGATACCGAAATGGCGCTAAGGGGACAGTTCTCCCTAGTCTCCAGCTGGTGAAAGGGGTTTAGAGGACTTAGGTAAAAGCCATTGTAGGAAGGCCGGTTCCGACCATTCAGCGTTTGGGTTTACCGTGACGTGGACAGTCATGGAGAAGAGTATAAAAACTCGATTTGGAGGGTGGAGAGGGAGGAGGAGGAGGAGGTAGAGGTTGGTGAAGGGTTCCGGACTTCGCTGCTGCTGCTATCATCAGGCACCGGGTTAGGGTCCCTGTTGGTAAATCAGAGCCTTGCTATTTCTACTCGGTTGGAGCCGAGGTGCCTAAGTGCTGGTTGTAGCCGGGCTTGGGTGGATCTGGTTGGGGCCAGATTCTGTTCCTTGCTGGTTGGAGCCAGAAGGGACTTATAGAAATAGCAAGGCCGAAATCGGATTGTGGGCGTGCGGAGGGTTGGAGCCTGAGCAACCCCTATCGGTTTTGTTGTTTAGACGTGATTGAAAAATCACGAGACCTCGCGAAAGTGCTGCATCGAGGGGGTGAGCTGAATCATTTTCTTGTTCGTAGAAGTTCTTTCATTTTTGTTCATTCAACTTTGAAAGCGAAAGCTGTCTCGAAGTTTTGCTGAGGAGGATTTTGTACAAATCATTTTCGGTACTTTGTCAATAGAATAGAATAAAAGAAATCCTGTGAAAACCCAGTCTGTTGGAATCATTGTCTAACGGCCACTGATTCCGTCCGACCAATACGAACCATCCCGAAAGGACAATTTCTAATATCCTTTTTTTCAATTTAATTTTTTCTTGTTTCGCGACGGTCAAGGTAGTTTGCGGGTAGCTATTAAAGTACAGAGACGTACGAGTAATACTACCGGCCACGCAAGACGACCGCGAGCGTTACACTTCATGATTTAGTACAATTGCCATTTAAAAACACTGGAAAGTCATGCTCTAAATCTAGGTCCACAAAAGTATTCCCAGAATCCCATATTGGTCCAAAAATGCAACCCATTCAAGGTAGAAATTATCTGTATGAAAATGGTTCAAATCCGATTTCATCACCATTGAAAAATCAAATCACATTGCTTGCGTATTTCTGTAAGAGCACACATATTAATTTTTAGAATTTTATTTAAAATATTCCCCAACAGATCAATTTTTCTGTGACCATTTCCCCCTAAAGTTTCATACGTGTGTGTAACTTGAGGGAAAAATTGAGTTTCGAATAATTGCTAACCTGTGCCATTCTCACCAACAAAAAAATGTTAAATTCCGGGATGCCCTCACAGATGCCTCGTTTCGTGGAGAAGGAAAAAGTGAATCTGGCGGATCTCCTGTCGAACATCGGAGGAATCGTTGGCGTCTGCCTCGGCGTTTCATTGATCACCCTCTTTGACATCGCCGAGAGCATCCTCTCCAACATTCGCCACAAGCTATTCCCGTCGAGAAATGAGGTCACCCATGGTTGAGAAACATATTTGGCAAATGGACTCATTCATTAAAACTGTTTTGCTTTGAATTCCATTTTATCCCTGAAGGATGCATAAATGTTGTGTTTATGTAAATTTATTTTTCGAAACTCATAGTTCATTTAAAATGAAATGACTTGGCTGCAGGATAGTTATCTTAATCCATTCAATAAGAATAGGCATAAGTATTCCGTGTCCCACACGTAATTTCAGGACAGGAGTTATCAGGAAGACAAATGAAGCAATACTGAATTTGTTAATTATTTGTTGCGACAATGTCAAATGAGACCCAGCATGAAAATGTATGGAGGCATTTAAAGAGCCCTGCCATAATATCAATAATTTAGCCACCCCCACGAATAAATGTATCTTAAATATTAAGCAATCTTACGTGTTTCAGATGTGATTAGACATAAGGAGGACGTCTAACATATATGATGGCATATGTATCTAATAGTAATCATTGTTCAGTATACTATCACCATGCTGAAACGAAGCAGATCCCACGATAGTTCTCCGTTCATCATATTAGACAGAAATGTCAACATCCTTCCGGAGGATGGCATTGCATACCACATTTCTCGTGCGACCAGACCCGGGAAGCATTAGAAATTCGACGTGGGTCCGCATAAGAGCCTCACATCACTCTTGGGTACGTTGGACATCCAGCGGACATCTCTCGAGGATTGAGAGTGGCGCGATTGGTAGCGAGCATGGCTCACCGACGGAGGATTCGGTTTCCAATCCAACGGAAAGTCAATCTTTTTTCGGTTCGTCCGGCGGACATGCGATGGATTCAACGTGCAGTTGACATTTTCCCTACGTTCAAGCAGAAGGAAGAAAGTATGTATGAATACAGTTAAATAATACATTTATCAAGAGTGGAAACTGGTCTCAAGGAGACCCCAGGTAATTCCTGCCTTCTGGATGGAAAGAAGAGGATTGTCATTTTCAGATGGGTCAGTAGGAATTCTTTTCCTTTTAACTGGCGTCGTCCTTGTGAACGAGAAACATTGTGCATTGGGAGGCTTCGGGGGTTGCTGGGAGAACCACGTATGATGACTTCCATTCATCTTCCTCACGAGATATTCTATTTCAGAAGAAATGGGGAGGTTAAAACCTCTTTGGGTCGTCCATTCAGATGAGCGTGAATGGAAGGGGTCCAAGTGCAATATTTTGATGGAAGCGGAGAGAAACGCTCTTCAGAGTGCGATGGATACTCACGTGCATGCTAATTTCATAGCATGAAAGTTTAAGGGAGTATAATTAGCTTATGTTCGCCGTACCTTTTCGAGAGGATTTTAGGAGTATCTCCAACGGAAGTTCTGGAGCTGTTCCTTCTGGATATCCGATGTTACCAGCGGATTTTTAGCAGTCGAAACAGAGGATGTCTAATGCTACATGGGAAGTCTAGAATGAAAAAATGAAGGCATTCAGGTTCATTGGGTGCCACCAAGCCCAGATATGAAATCGATCGAGCCCCTGTTGGAGCTTCTGGATCGGAGCAACCCGTTACAGTCGCGCCAATGTTGTGGAATTAGAGGAAATTCTCCTAAGCATATTGAGAGAACCTGGACCAGATTGTGATACGAAACCTCGATTCGATGTCAAAAATGTAGATACTTATCGTGCTGCAAGATGTGTCTAGACAAAGTAACAAAATAAAGGATTCTAATTCTATTGCTTACCTTCATTTGTCTTTTCATGTATTAAATTAAAGAATTTTAAGAAAAACAAGTGGCTAAATTATTATAGCAGCCCCCTGTATTTGCATTTATTTTCTAACCTTGGCCCATGTTGACAAAGAGTGAGTTGTACAATATAATTTTAAAAATTCCACTCATGCGATCAAAGAGTGTTTCGGGCAAATACAGTACCTGTGCTTCACAAAATGGTATGGTGGTAATCTGATTCCTTTTAATGCAGCCCTATGTGCATTAAGGTCTACCTTAATTTGTTTGGAAATGCATCCAAGTAGCTAAGTAAAGGCTTACTTTGGGGTAATGTCTGATATTCGAAATCTTGCGGTACGTTTCGAGGCCTTTCCACAGCGACTCGTCGAAAGTTTATCGGCTTGCTCCATTCAGTCAATCGATGCCTGTATCATCATATGCTACCGTGACAGCAGTGCCAATAAATCGGTGTTTGTTCCTAACAATAAAAATCTACTGCACACGTCTACGCGAAGAAAAATGGTTCATGCCAAAACTCTCACTCGAGTGCTTGTTACCGAAGCGAGCGTAGAACTTTCTCACTGATGGATTTTTCGATTGGATGTCCTGCATGAACAGCGCTTTGAAGAAGAACTTGCTGGTGAATGCGAACTCCTTTCAGTCGAAGCTTCGCTCTCCATTCTTTGGCAGCTGATAGCTTGTTTAATTGACGAGCTAAAATCCAGGAATTCCTGTTCCTTCTGACTTGAATAAATTCCCTCTACGTCGCTACTGCAGCTGCGTCATAATGAATGATCGAGAATGGAATTAGAATTGGTGCTTTTGTAGACAAAAGAGGAAATGTAATATGCTGGAGAGACGAGAACATATAGAAGACCATATGATCCGCTCTCCCTCAGCAGATACACAGTCCTTTCCTACTCTACCTATATGCACCATCTCCGAGCGAACGCAAATTTCATTGGGGGAGGGTGCGGATTGGCTTCGTTGCGACAAGGCCTCAAAATCATCTTAAGATATATATTTGAAATATGGAAGTATCTGCTAACGCAGAGTAATAATGCAACTGGGTCTCTTACGACCTGAAGCGAGATAAGATTCATCTCGAACTCAACGTTATCTACCTCGGCGATATGCCGACAGCAATAGTGTGATTTCATGTGGCTGTTCTTAGGCCTTGTCTGCATGAGACCAGTCCATCTCGGTGAGCACATTCGCTTCTGTCGACATGGGCCAGGACAAGAATCGGTACAAGAAAACACTGTTGGATCTGGAGTTGGGGTGTCGAAAAGTGATCGCAAAGGTGAACGCCCGAGTGCCATACTGCGATGTCGTGTTGAAAGTGGAAGGCAGGGCCTTCTTCAGCAGCAGGTTGATTTTGGGTTCATGGTCGCCTTACTTCGACCGGATTTTCACTTCTGGAAGCGAAGAGGCAACGAAAAGGGAGGTGGTCCTCAATGGTGTCTCGAAAATCGGATTCATGGCCATTTGGGAGTTCTTGCACGGCCCGGAGTTCATCATAGACGGCGAGGATGGCTTGCTGGCCATCCTTAAGGACGCGCACTTTCTCGGCATCACGCATCTCTGCGGGATCGTCTCCAGGATGGTCGTCGAGACCCTGCAGGTACGGAATGCCCTTCTCTTCCTCCGGACGGCACAGGATCTGGGCGAAAAGGAATTGCAGGAAGAGATCCTTGCATTCGTGGCTCGTTGCTTCAGTGACATCGTAGGAACACCGGGATTTCTCGAGATGACTTTGGAAACGATCAGGGGTCTTTTCCTCCGGGACGACTTGAAGATAGACTCGGAAGAGGCAGTGTTCCGTTCATGCAAACGCTGGATCGAACACGGTCAAGATCGAAGGGAACACTGGCCATTGTTACTCGATGCAGTCCGACTTCCCCTTCTCCCCTTGGAATTCCTGAGGAGGAATGTGATTGAGGATCCCAGCATCCGCCTCTACCACAAGTGCGACAGCATCATCGGAGAAGCAAAGAACTACCACGTCCCCGAGTTACGTGACTTGGTGCCAGTCGCCAAGACGATTCAGCGCGGATCGCGACCACGCACTCCGACTGAAGTTTTCTTTCTAGCGGAGTGGAAAGATGGGAGGAAGACGATCGCCCGTATGCACCCTGAGTCGTGGGAGACTTTCCATGTAACTCAATATCCATATCCTGACAGATACTTTTACTTGAGGTGTTTCACTGCGATTGGGAAGAGACTTTTCGTGGTGGGAGGAGGAGAACTGAAGATCATGGAGCTCGACGGCATGAGGTGGGATACCGGCTCAGCTCCACCTGTGAATGTAATCTATCCCGCATGTGCATCGTCCTCTGAGTCCATCTTCTTGTGCGGAGGATTGAAAAATAATTCCGCGTGCAGATTGGACATACAGGGACAAAAGTGGATTCAACTGCCAAAAATCAGGACATCTCGTTGGGGGGCTGCGGCAGCCCTGCAAGGATCCACTCTTCACCTCATCGGAGGATGGTATGGCTATGATATCATGTTAGGTGAATATGAAAGGCTGGATATGAGGTTGGGCCGATGGGAGAAAGTGCCCTCTCTGCCGCAGCGGAGAGGATGGCCTGCCGCTGTGTTTCACAATGAAAAACTCTACGTTGGTGGAGGAGGAGATGTTTCACTTTGGAAGCAGGAGGTATTCTCGTACGAGGCGAGAGTAAATAAGTGGATGCAACTCCCGAGCATGAAAAAAGGAAGAGAATGTCATGGCATCATCTCGTTCGAAGGGAAATTATATGGGATCGGTGGATTGGAAAACCCGACCATCGAAGCTTTTGACAAGGAGGAGTGGAAGCTGATTAAGAACCTTGGTTTCAAGACGTGCGAACAAGCCTGTTTCATGATTTGATTCAGCATTTAATTCCTTCCTTCACTTTCAGCTAGATTCGGTCTGATATATTTGTCTGACAAACCCCTTGCAGTAATCACTTGCTTGAACAATAAGGAGACGTGGTTCTGGGGAACAGTTAGTCATGTTCCAGGAGAGCTGAATGACCTTATTATACTTCCATTCCAGCCTCACTTAGCACGCATGCACTATTCCTTAAAGAGCAAGAGGAATTGGAGCAAATGGATGCTAAAAGGGATAGTCGGAATGGAACTTTCCAAGAGACTGTCAAGTGCTCACATGATGAAATCCTTGAGCAGGTGTTCTTCGCAAGGCGAACAAATTTCGACTTCCTCTATCTCAATTTGAGAAATCGCACATGAAATATTCCCCCTATCACAGTCTGTGTCACCTGTAAGAGCTATATGAACTGCCCATATAACTCTCTTTAGCACCCTTCATCAAATTGGATTGACTAAAGGCAAAGGAGCAGCCTTTCCCTGCGATAATTATCAGGACCTTGTCGCTCAGGTCAAGAGAAATCAGTGTCGACATCTCTCGTTCAGAGCGATGCACGATGTTCGCGGATTCAACAAGGGAAGAATAATGTGAATTTACATTTTACATTTTTATAGAATCGGAATGAGTAGTTTTTATCAGTACAATAGATTCCTTCCAAATGCGTGAGATGATATCTTTTAAGGGCATGCTAAATGTGAATTATTGACATTAAATGAGCTGTTTTCACATGGATTTCACTGTCTGGAACTACCCTAGGAATCCGCGTGTTTCCTTTTCACTTTTATGGTGAGGCATTCACGAAATGTATTTCAATGCCTTAAGGCAGTATTTGCATACTCAATCTCTTTCGTCAAGAACAGTTTCCTTTATCCACTTCGTTCTGATTTTTGCAGTGGTCTCACACTTTAGATTTCCTGCAAATGCTTTTGGATCGCTCGGATCCTCTCTGTAGGATATCCTTGAAATGAACCCTCATGGCCTCATCAAGGCAATGGTGGGAAGATCTTGTCTCCCAAAGAGGAAATATTCCAAAAATTTCGAGCACTTTAAGCATTTCTTAAACTAGCCAACATATCACTCCGATGTACGCTGCCTTTTCTATATGCGGATGGGTTTCTATATGCGGATGGAGGCTGTTCGAGAGGATATCGCCAGGTTGAAGAGTGAAATGTCTCCAGGTCAGGATGAATTCCGGGCAGAGACAATAAAAGCAGTGGATACTGACTGTTGCTCGTTGTTGAATAAGTTGTGCGGAACAGAACGGTACCCAATGATAAGCAGACAGAAGGGTTTGTTCTTATACTTAAACCTCTAACGACCAATCTTAATGGTCATATTTTTAACTCTTCGTTTCATCTTTTTATTCCAGGAGAGTCTCTGTGATTTTGACTCCATTCATCTTCGATTCCGAACGCACCATCGAAACCACGAAGTCTATTCATGGACAAACAAATGGGGGATCAGAGCTTTAAGTGAAGATCCTCCAATAAATAGGGAGTATGACTATCTTTTGATAAGTAGAATGCTTGACCTCGACCCGGGAAGTAATTATGGATGGATACGCTACTGACGTCTCAATGAAACCTTGAAACATTGAAATTTGCAAAAATTCAACATGGGGAGGGGAACCGTTTTTGTTCATAAGATGCTGATGCCGAATTGTTTTTAAAAAGTCGGATGATTCACTACAACGATAATTCAGCCGTAAAAATTATGTTTTGGTTATGTTCTTTGTTCAAGTAAAAAACAGGTGAGAATTTTGCAGCTCAATTGCATCAAAATTACGTATTCACCTATTCGTTTTGATATTGCAAGCCGACTTGATGGAGTTCATGGACATTTGCTTTACTTCATTTGCCCTGCCCTTTCCAATCATCACGTGGTACAGGAAAGATGATGGTTAACTAAAGTTCCGAAAATATCCGAGTGGTAGCACTGTACTTTCCACTGCGCATTTCGATTTATTTGATCCTGCTGGATAATTCTGCAGTAGCTTTCATCCTGTACCTGACATTTTCCCACATTCAAGTAGAAAGGAAAAAGTTGGTTTAATTCCTACATTTGTCAAAAGTGGAAACTCAGCTGAAAGAGACGCAAGATTATTCTTGCATTGAGAGAATAGGGTTCCCCTCATCAGATAGGTCAGAGGGTAATTGTTTAACTTGGAACCCGCTTCGCCCCTTGACGATAACGAGAGGTATCCCATCAAGAGTTGGAAGCTTGGACGGAAGGTGGGAGAACACCGTATGATAAGTTACGTTCATATTCCTCCCAATATATATGGTTTCGGCTCCCTGATGAAGTGAAACAGAAGGCATGGGGAAGTTGGCACCTTTCAGGGTCGTCCATTCAGATGGGCGTGAATGGAAGGGGTCCAAGTGCAATGCTGTAATGGAGATGAAAGCAACGTTCTTCAGAGTGCGATGAATACTCACGTGCATGCTATTTTCACGACACAAAATTTTCAGGAAAACATATTGCCTATGTGCGCCGTACCTATTCGAGAGGATTTCGCGAGTATGTCCAATGGAAGTTCTGGATTTGCATTTGGATGTCCGATAGATGCTCCAACCGGATCAGCAGCGAATATCTGAAGGTAAATGCGGCTGCAAAATGAGACTGGCACCAAGCAGCAAAAAAAATAAAGATTCAGACATTATTGCTTGTTTCCATTTCTCTTTTCCTGTATCAAACTAACATACTGTAATAACAAGTGGCCACATTATTATGGCATGGTTCTATATTTGACAAAGTCCAATAGCCCATATTAATATATTTATATAAATACATATAAGTCTACCTAGTTGTAACCGAGCCCAGTGAAAAAAAAATATATTTTTTTTAAATGTATAGCTTTAAACTGTTCGCATTGCCTTTACACTAAATCGAGAATCACTTGATCGATTTAAGATATTCACCTAGGATACGAATATGAATCAACACATTTGGTAGGCCTGCTCACATTCGAAGAAATTGAGTTCTTCGATAATCTTCCATTCCTTGCCATCGTAGCCTTCGATGATTGAGGATGCATTTCCCCCTATGGCATACACTCTTTCCTCGAATCGGATCAATCCTTGACAGTTTTTCCCTTCGTTCATGCTTGGCAGTTGCACCCACTTGTCAGATCTCTCTTCGTAAGAGAAAAATTCCTTCCTCGTTATTTTTCCTTCATATCCACCGGCTACGTGCAGTACCTGTTTGTGGAAAATGGAGGCAGGGGACCATCTCCCCTCGGGGAATGGGGCGAGCTCCTCCCAACGACCACTCCGAATGTCCAGCCGTTCATGCGCTCGACTGGCACCAGCAATGCCCTCAGTACCCCCATTGAGGTGAAGAATGGAGCCCTGCAGTGCTGCAGATGCCTTTCCATGAGAGTAGGTCGAGCCTGGAAGCTGGGTCCACTTTTATCTCTCCAAATTCAGCTCAAATACGGACTTATTGTCATATCCTGCGCAGATGAAAATGGACGTAGGAGATGAGGTACATGTGGGAAACAGAGCATTCACAGGTGGAGCCGAACCAGTTTCCCAACTCATGCTCTTCAGTTCCATTATCTTTAGTTCACCTTTTCCGATCAAATAAAGACTCCCTCTTGTTGCAGTGAAACATCTCTGGGACAAACTTTCCTTCGGATATGGATAGTCGGCTATATGAAGGGACTTCCAAGACTTTGCATGCGTGCGCGCGACCGTCTTCTTGCCTCTCAAATTAGCCAGAAAGAATATATCACCAGCCTCACCAGACTGAGAGGAAGAAACTAAGGCCTCCTTTCTTGGCTCCACTTCCGGGCTGGTGGCTAGAGGAACCCCGGATCCACGCTTTATCGTCTTGGAAACCGGCACCAAGTCGCAAAGTTCGGGGATGTGGTAGTCCTTTGCTTCACTGATGATGCGTTCGCATCTTCTGTCTCCCCGAATAGTGGGATCGGCGATCACGTTTTTCCTCAAGAAGTCGAAAGATAGGTGGGGAAGTCGGACTACATCTAGGACCTCCGGGAGGTATGTCTCTCTGGCTTGGTCGTGTCGGATCCATCGCGTGGTACCATGGAAAACTTGCTCCTCGGATCCTACGTTTACGAAAAAGACCCTTGATTGCTTCCAAATGCGTCTCAAGAAAACCCGGCAGTGCCACTATTTCACTAAAGCGATGAGCCATGAAGGAGAGGACGGCTTCCCGCAGGTATTTTTCTTCCAAATCCTGCGCTGCGCGCAGTAAGAAAAAGGCATTCCAAGTCTCCAGCATACCTACGAGTTGCTTGGAGATGATTCCACAGAGATGCTGGATCTCGAGGTAATGGGCATCGCGGATGATGGCCAAGGCGCCATCTTCGCCGTCCATGAAGAATTTCGGGCCATGCAGGAACTCCCAGATGGACCTGAAACCGAGTTTGGAAACATCCCGAAGGTGAATATGATTCGTGGTGGCACCGTTGGACTCATGGATGAAAATCCGATCGAAATATGGCGATCATGCACCCAGGATGACCTTGCTACTGAAGAAGGCCTCATCTTCCACCTTCAAGATGACGTCGCAGTAGGGGACTCGGGCTTTCACTTTCGCAGCCACATTATGGCACTCCAATTTCATATCCACCTTGGTTTTTTGGTATCGATTCTTACCTTTGCCCATATTGACAAAAACCAGTCGTGCGATATGCTTCGGTAACAAACTTTGCAATGACACAATACAGAAATGTTTGGTGATGGAACTGTATTTTTCGCGCACACGACACTAATCCATTCTTCGGGAAGGAAGGTAAGATATGGAGGGATGAGGCGAGGTCTTATCAACGTTTACCACCTCGATAGAGCTGGGACCCGATGCAAGGAAAGTCCCTTTCAGAATAAGAAAAAGATGACATGCCTTATTCACAACTCTTGTTGCGCCTCTGGTAAATACTTTATATAATAGTATGGTGGTAATCTGACCACGTGTTTAATGCGGCCACATGTGGGTAAGGTCTACCTTAATACATTTAGAAAAGAACCCAAGCAAGGTAGACCCAATTTGCTTAAAGACTGATTTTCGAAATCTTGCGGTAGGTTTCGAAACCCTCCTACCTTATCCCGAAACGCTTCATGGATGATAAAAATAATTACGAATCTAGGAAGAGTAAGGAAAAGACGGATTTCATATGAGAACGCTGGATTCGCAATAGGTCAGTCCAAGAGTCTGCAATATACGAGTCTGCATTGAGACTATCGAGTCGATAAACTTGCGAGGGCAACTTTATCGACTCCCTCCTTTCAATCAATCGATCTTTGCATCTCCATATTCCACCATGACAACAGTGTCAATAGGTCATTGTTTGTTCATGTTTGAAAGGACGTGGTAGGGCCTTCATGACCTTAATGAACCGATAAATAAATAATAAAAGTGTACTGTCCATGTCTACGTGTAGAACAGTCGTCCATGCCAAACTGTCCCTCGAGTGTATAGCAAAGAGAGAAACTAAAGGAGTTTTCGAGTGAGCGCCATGCATGGACGGCCATTTGTATTAGCTGCACAAGGCGGAATCCCGTACATTTCAACTTCACACGTCTTGCATTTGATGCACTTACAGAAAACCATGAAACGTACTTTAGCCGTAATGGAATGATGCCAGTAATATATTGGCGAGGTCGAGGGAATGGCTTTTCATTTGCCCTAATAATATAATAAAATTTGATTACGAGTCCCGTAAGAAAGCCCAAATATTGGCTGCTCATGAGCGACTCCGAATTTGTTAAACCTAGCTTTTAGGTTTGGTAGGTAAGTTTAAAAAAATGTTTTTTGTTCATGGGAATGTCAACTTAACCAGGGCTGAAGGTGCCCTGACAAAGTCACCATGGAATACGTATTAATTCAATGGTGATAATATATTAAATATTCAATGGTGTAGTAAAAATGGTGTAGTAAATGTAATATTCAATGGTGGAGAAACAGTTTTTCAAGCTAGATGAATAATTACCTTTTTTCGATAGAATGGGTGAGGTGATTTAATTCGAGTTTCTTACAGCCTCTTTGGCTTTGCTTCACTCAATTATGTTGGAAATTTCATCAAGTTCAGCTCGAAAAAAAATTACATTCACCTGCTACGAAGATTAATTCCTATAATAAACATTATCGTATAGCAGCGTTATAGACGCGACCCATCCCTGCCCTTTTCCTTGAGGCTCTCAACCGGGTCGCCTCAATAGCGTCTGCGTCCCACTAGGGTTTTGAAAGGGGATGCATCGAGGAAGGAGGCGTCAGGTCAGCTATCGACGCTCTCGCAATTCATGCCGTGCCCTGACGAAGAAGGCTAAGGAAGATTGCTGCATCTCAACGGTGAGCATTTCGCTAACTTCATTCATTGTCCATTGTAGTCCTCGGTGGTTCGTCTTTGTAGATTCCTCCAACAATTCCTGAGAGCCGTCCCGCATGAAGAACTCATACAGGATCCTACGAGATTACTTGAACACGAAAATCGATTGCGATCCCAGTAGGACTCTTATAGGATCTAATAAGAATTCTATGGAATTTTTGTGTTTAAAAATATTGTAAGATCATACATAGTAATTATCTTATCAGGAAATAGTGTGCCATCTCTTGCACACACTGCGTGAAATAAATAGTATCAAAACATTTTGTGCACATCATTCTTCTTTTCCCTTCAGTTTCATTGGCCTGTTAAGCACGATTCGTCTACCTCGTTTTGCTCTTTCATCGACTGACTGTGACGCCGAAAAATCTCTCTTTTCTCATTTCATTCAATAACTCGCGATGCGATATAGTTTGAACTGTCCTGACTTTTTCGTGTCATTTTGAGAGCAACACGAAAATGAAAATGGCCATGTACTTTAGAGCACTAACCGAGTGTTGAGCGTAAGTGAAGCGCTACGGTCAAACGGCGAGGGGACTGGTAACAGGACAAAACTATGGCACATGCAGATCATTGATACCTATCACCTTAGCAACAACGTCCGAAGCCGACAATGCCTCGTACCCTTATTGTTGTTTGTGAGCACTCTGATGTTCTAAGGGTTTTGAGCTTGGGAAGATGTTCCGTGAAATGCTCCATCTATATTGTAATTGATCCCTGTGTTATTCTTCTATTATTTACCAAATCTGTTACTCCATGTCTATGATAGAACTATCTATTGAAACATATATTACATGTATATTTTCATAGAACGTTGAAAGAAAGCATTGTGAACTATGTTAGCAATAAAATTGTCTGCGGAAAAACAAGTTCAACAATGTCTATTCTGAGGTAGAATACTACTCAATACTTTTCGAAGTTATGCTGTACCTTGGACCGAACCTTTTCGATACTTTTTTTTTTACTAACTTCAGGTTCACCCTACGAAGGTTTATGCCAAAACCATATGGCGACGAGTCTGGTCGCGTCCACTGACGTCATCGGCGTCATTAGATGGAGCTCTGCCTAATAATAAAATATTACATTGTACTTGGGCCAATCAGTGAAACAGGTAAATAATTATCATCCGAAAAGCTGTTATACTACACACCATTACGTATATTTCGGTACTCATTTTAATGAAAAAGGTTCACCTGGCTTCATTTAGGAAAAGTCAGGATGGGGTGGAGAACCCTTCTTGTTTCCATGAAGCTGATTCTGAGTTGTCAGGAGTCAGGAGAGTTAGTGATATCAAGAGGCGATTTCGCCCATTTCGATATCACGTGTCGAGGTCGAGCGTTCCTTAATTTTAGGGTAGGCCAAACCCTCTTAAAGCTAAATATTTTTGTATTTTTTTTTTTTTTTTTTTACTATCCTAGTTGCTTACTGTCTAGTACCTACGTCAACATTGCCCCCCACCTTTTTGCCTGTCCATGAAAGCATCTAGTTTCTTCTTAAAGATAGTCACAGAAGGGGCAGCCACTACTTCGTCATCTAACGCATTCCACGCGTTCACCACTCTGCAAGTAAAGAATTCCTGTCTCGACCTGAGCCGCACCTGCGGTTTGCGCAACTTAAGTCGGTTACCTCTCGTTCTCTTGCTGTCATCAAACTGGAAAAACCTACCACACTCGACATTATCTATTCCTTTAATTATCTTGAAAGCCTGGATGAGATCGCCCCTCCTTAACCTTCGTTCGAGCGAGTACAGTCTCAGCACTTCTAAACGCTTCTCGTATGATAGTCCCCTAACCTCCTTAATCATTCTTGTGGCCCTCCTCTGTACTCCCTCGAGCGCCAACAGATCGCCCTTATTTGTAGGCCTCCAAAACTGGATGCAATATTCCAGCTGGGGTCTTATCAGCGCCGCATACAACGGAAGAATAACGCGAGATGTCCTACTTGCAACCGACCGACGAATGTAACCTAGAATCCTATTGCATTTGGCCACCGTCGCTTGCGCGTGCGAGGAAAACTTGAGGTCCTCATCGATAGAAACACCTAAATCTCTCTCTCCGTTTGCCTCATCCAATTTAACATCGCCGAACGTGTCGAGAGACCTACCGTTGTTTCGACCGACGTGGAGAACTTTACACTTACTTTTATTAAACCTCATGAGCCATTTCTTGCTCCACTCGTCCAAAAGCCTTAAATCTCGCTCGGCTCTAGCCCTATCCGCCTCCCCCCTTATGGTAAAACCTATCTTGGTGTCGTCGGCAAATTTACTTATCTTACCCTCTACGCCGAGATCCAAATCGTTTATGTAGACCAAAAACAGAAGCGGTCCAAGGACCGAGCCTTGAGGGACACCGCTTGCGACTCCGACCTCCTCCGACGCTTCCCCATTTATCATCACCCGTTGCTCTCGTCCTGCCAACCAGCTACTGATCCACTCACTCGTCCTACCCTGGATCCCGTGCGCCTCCAGTTTAACCCGCAACCTCTTGTGAGGAACGGTATCGAAAGCTTTCGCGAAATCTAAATAGACGATGTCCACGGGATTCCCTTTATCCCTCTCTTCCGTCGCCCAGTCGTAGAATTCGAGCAAATTGGTGAGACAATTTCGACGCCTCCTAAAGCCGTGTTGAGAGTCCCGAATGAGCGCGTTTCCTTCGAGGAAATCCAAGAGATGGTCCCTTAGTATGCTCTCCATGATCTTCCCTGGGATACTCGTGAGACTTACCGGCCTGTAATTTCCTGGATTACTCTTTTCGCCCTTCTTAAAGATCGGTACGACGTTTGCGCGTCTCCAGTCCTTAGGTACTTCCCCGCGCGAGAAGCTGCTATCGAATATAATTCTTAGCGGAACCGATATTTCTCTCGCGGTTTCCTTAATGACTCTCGCAGGAATCCCATCGGGGCCGGTCGCCTTGCCCACCTTCAGCTTCCCTATCATATTCTCGATCATCTCCTCGGTGATGGAAATATCCTCGATGCGAGCGGAGGTCACCTCCTCCAAAGTCGGTGCCGAGTCGGATTCGACAGTGAAAACGGACGCGAAGAACTCGTTAAGTATACTGGCCATATCCTTATCGCTTGCAATCAACTCCCTCTTTTCATTCATTAGCGGCCCGATCGACTGTTGACACCTACCACTAGCATACTGATAAAAAGCCTTAGGGTTCTTCTTAGCATCGCTAGCCAGCCGTTCCTCGACCTCCCGTCTCGCAGATCTAATTTCCCGCTTCAACTTCCGCGTGATCCTCCTATATTCCTCATAGTCCGTGCTATCTCCCGTCCGCTTGTACGCATCCCATTTCCGCTTTTTATCCCTGATGAGAGCTTTGATTTTACCCGTAAACCAGACCGGTTGCCTGCCCGATTTCATGGATTTCTTGGGGATGCATTCCTCCATAAAGCCCTGCAATAACGTCTTGAACGCCCCCCACTGCTCCTCTACCGTCTGCCCACGGAGCCGCGACTCCCAGTCGATGCCTGAGACGCATTCACGTAGTCTCTCGAAATTAGCCTTCTTATAGTTGTACGAAACCTTCTTCGGTTTGGCCTTACTCTTCGTCCGCTTGATATTCCACGTGATCGCGCAGTGGTCCGAATCTCCCAAGTTATCCTGTACCTTAACGTCTCGTGCCAGATCGTCGTTCGTCGCAAAAACTAAATCCAATAAAGCTTCCTCGCGAGTCGGCTCATTTACGTACTGAACGAGAAGAGCGTCCTGAACCGCAACGAGAAATTCCCTATCCCTTTCGCACCCCCCTTGCGGCACCGACCAATCTATTTTTGGCATGTTAAAGTCTCCGAAGAGCAATACCTGCTTCGAGATCTCGCCGATCCTACGCATGAGTGCAAAATAAGCTGCTTCATCCTCGAGAGAAGAGTTAGGGGGCCTATAGCAAATTCCTATCACGATCTTTCCAGTTGCCCCACCGATCTCGCACCATAAGTGTTCGATTGCTCCACAGTTAGCCGAAGTGAGATCTTCTCTGACGCGAACGCCCAGTTCGGTTTTAGCGTACAACACGACTCCTCCCCCCTTTCTGCCGAGCCTATCCTTCCGCAAGATGTCGTATCCTTCGATCTCGAATTCCTTATCCGAAATGTGAGAACCTCCCCAAGTCTCGGTTATTCCGATGACATCAAAACCGTTGTCCAGTGCCCGCCCCCTGAGCTCGTCTATTTTATTACGTAAGCTGCGTGCATTCGCGTAGAAACACTTTACTCTTCCCTGCCTATCCTGCACACCAGTACGCGGCGGTCTAAAGCTGCTCGTAGTGGCTGTCCCTTGCTTGTGATCCCCTGCCCCCCCATCTACAACCCTAAAAAAGGCTCATTTTCCTTCATGATAGCTAATCCGACTGCTACAGCTCCCTCTTTCGAAAAATGTACTCCATCCCTAGCCATCGGACTTCTACAGCGACTCAAAGCCTCCCTAGTGTCCAGAAACACTGCCCCCTCCGCGACACATAACTCCTTCAACCTGTCGTTAACCCCTTCCGACCTAGACCACGTGATTCCTCCCTTGTCTAGCCTGCTCGGGATCGCGCATACCGTCACCCGCACTCCCAACCTTGCCTCCCGACACGCCCTAATAGCCTGCCTCAGCTTGCCCATGATGAGTTCAGAGCCAGACTTGGGAGTATCGTTGGTCCCTACGTGAAGGACCACCGACACTTCCTCGGCCGACTCGGAGCACACCACCGATCCGATCCTATCCCTAATGTGTTCGATCCTAGCACCGGGAAACTGACTGAAAGAAACCTGAGCTCCTGAATCTTTTTCCATCGCTCCCTCAAGACGCCTGACGTTCGAGTCACCGACGATTACAAGGGCCCGAGTTTTCCCTTTCCCTTTCAACACGGCCTGAGTTTGTCCTGCCGACCTCACACCTGTTCCCACCCCGCCCTCCGTTCCCTCATCCAAGCTGACCTCCCTCAACCCGAGAAACTTGTTTTCGGTCTTAATGACTGCCTCCTGGGATCGCTTAACCTTCGCCCCCTTTACGACCTGAGCCCAATTACTAGCCACCTGGGAGTCGGCACTCGACGCGCTGTCAAAGGACGAAAGGGCCACCCTCCCAGTAAAGTCCGGAAGGCTGGGGAACCCCCGGAGTGCCTCCTCCACCCTAACTACCCTCGCCACTAAATCATCCATCTGTACCTCGCCCACCTCCTTCCTGATCCCTCTTATCTCCTCCTCCACGCTAATGAGCCTTCCCGATAGCTCCCCTAGTCGCTCCTCCAAGCTACAGACTCTGCATACCTGGCATACCTCTCGTTCACTACTCCCACCTACCCAATCCCCGCAACGAACGCATCTACACATCCTAGGCATCTTATTTACTTAATGTTATTGATCCCTATCGACACTCCTACTGCTTTAGACTTATACTTTGTGACTAGTGTGAAGTACTAGTTGTAACCCGGAAGACTGTACTGTCCTAGTCCTTGTAGTAAAAGGAATACTACGAGTAATGTGCTAATACTTAAAGTAATTAGGCTGATTGATACTGATCTGATGTGAAGTTGGAGCTAGCTATCAGAAAACTTATGAATACTGCTACAAAGTAGCCAGGTAACAACTAACTCACGACTTAGCTGACAGAACCTCGAGAGTATCCTCCAACACGTCCTCACGCTACGAACGCTCGACCAAGACTCAAAGGAAAAGTTGTTCTTTAGAAGTTCTGACACCCATCGGGGTTGACTCGCTGCAACGGTACTTCGGACGTTTCTGTCACGTCACTGTCTTTGTTCGAATGAAAACCAAATGATTTTATTGATATCATTGACTGTGTTGTAGCTCAATCGCCTGATAGCTTGTCACCTACAAGTGCTGATGTCGCGCATCAATTGGATAGAGCCTATGTACATACACTTTTACAAGTGGTGACATGCAGGCACCAACTAATAAAATTAAAATAGGGCGATTTTGGTGTTAGCGTATTAACAGGGGCAATATGGACATTACGAGAAAGCACAATTTTCTGCTGTAGTCGGTGCTTCAATGGCATGCACGATGTATTCATCCTTCGTTCGGGCAGCCTTCATCTTACCCCACTCCTGTGTAAAGAATGATGCTCGGAAACCGTATCACTCCTGGCAATACAACAACCTTCAGATGCTAATGGGCCCTTAAAATATCTCAGATGAGTTCACAATCGCCAATTTCATTATCACTAACATTCCAATTTGGTTCCTTATGAAGTTTATCCCGATGAAAATTCCTCAGGAAATATTTTCTGTCAGGCAAGGTATATACGAGTATTTTACAATACTTCTCCAAATTAGAACTACGCGATGGCGGCAAGGAAAGGAGATGGCGTTCGCCTGAACAGATCCCGAACCCCAAGGCAGTCTGGCGCTCCTATGTTCCTTTCCCACAAATTTCCCATGTCACTGTCTCGTTCATCTTCTTGCCGGGACAATAATTCTGTCAGACTGCCTCGAATTGGTCTCAATATTCAGGCGATTTCCTCTTTCCCAGCGGGAATACCTCACCGAACAGCTTTTTATTGGAAAGGTATATTGATATCAGCGAGATGTCGGATTTCAAGTGAGTGAATGACATTTTAGAAAAGGTAAATTGTTCTGGACTGGTTTACCGGGAGGTTACGTGCCGTCTTGAAATCGGCAACAACGACGGCTTATGGTACACTTACATTGTGAATCAGAACGTATTTAACAGGTTGACCGCCATGGGGCACACTGGAGCGCCTCAGAGTGCCAAAAGTGGTGGGGCGCCCCACCACTTTTCCTTAGTTGCGCCTCAGGCTTCACCAGTGCGCCTCAGTGCTGCAGAGTTTTTGTGAGGCCGTGGCCCAGAAAAATGAACTATGTTCGTGGGCTGATCTATCCTCAATTGCATCCACACTTACAGGGGGTCATGAAAATAAATGTAGTGAGGCCTACCGGTGCACCTCATGGCGCAGGGAAGTCAGTTTCTTGGTCATGGTCAAGGGTTCTTTTAGCATAGGCTTAAAAAAAGATCAATTTAATAAATGTAGTATTTTCTTCAGTCTTTCTCTCTCGTCTCTCCTGATCCATCCTTAGCACTTCGTACTTCACTAAATGCAGGATGAACAATAAACTGTGTCTAAAAATAATAAAACCAGCACAAAACCTACAGAAATGCTGTGTACCGCACGTTTGGTGGTTCTACTCTCCCAAAAAATGTTGAAACCTTTCTCAAGTTGTAGCTTCTCGTAATTGGTTCAAAGTAACGCTATGCGCTTTTTGAGGGCTGACTAAGAAATCAAACGAGCGTTTGAGTTTCGATCAATTTCACATTCTTATTCACAGGATGACACGTCGGGTACTTCGAGCATCTCATCCGAGTGTCAAGCAGGAAAGATTGCAGTAATTATAGTACAGTACTTATTAATTACAGTAATTACAGATTAAAATAATGCAGTTGTCTTGGTCGTGCGCGTCACCTATCCTGTTTGAGGCACAATACTGAATTTGGACTAATTCGCCTGTACAGTTCTGTTGGCACTCCCTTACTGCTGGTCGGTTCTGAATAACCTCCTGTATTTCAAGAACCAGTGATTGGATATTGTTATAACTTCGCACGCATGTGCTCTTTTGATGCATTAGTCATCCCACAAAGGCGCACAGCGATACTGCTACCTAAAAATTGAAAAAAGGCGTCCTCATTTTTTGGGACAGAGCGGGGAAGTACTCCGGCGCGTGACGTCATAAACAGCTACGAAATAGGCAGCATCAGAGGCGCCGCGCGCGCGAAATCCAATTTAAACGAGATAAACTTAGAGAATGGCCTCATGGTGTGTTACCCCATGTTAATACTTGTAATGCCCACCGGTGACCCTCGTGGCATGATAAACCTAATTGCATTCCACACGCCATGAGGCAGACTGGTGCGCCTCACTAAAAAGTCTGCAAAAGACCACGTAAAATTGCAAATAGCATGGTATGATCAAGTACATTGTTAAGGAGTCTCCTACGGAAATAAAAATGACTTTGGTCTAGGAAAGTCACCAGGTCATTACAGTCGTGGCGGTCAACCTGTTAAGCGGAAACTCATCCAAGTCCTTTTCTCATTTTCGTGCGTCTGGGAGGTCCCCTCAAAGATCTACGGATTCTACGGATTGAGTTCTTTGAGATCGAGTAGGGACTCGTACCTAAATGAAGGCGCACAGCACAATGAATTTACATGCTCGGATCTAAAATGATTCGAGATCCAGTTCTATGACGTAGGTCTAAAAAAATTATGATTTGAAAACATGCTATGTATCATTTGGCATTACCAGATGGGGGCAAGGAAGGTGCTAACCATCCGCAACATTTTAAAGACGTTCGTAATATTGGCAAGTGCAGCCCTTTCACTCAGGCAGGTAAGTACATGCCCATTTCCTTCCCTATTATTTTTCACGATCGTCACTTGATGCAATAACCAACGTGAAACTATAGGTCGTGCTCCTGGTCGAAGAATACCTGTCCTTCCCGACCAGCACGTTGTACACGAAAGACGATGCCCCAGAAGTCTGGGCTCCGGCATTCACCGTCTGTCCGATACTATCTCTAAAAGCCCCTTTCACCTGGAAGGCCAATTCCGTCTCGAGCCCATCCACGATCGCAGAAATATTCAAGAACGCCTCGGTCACTCTACTCGACGTAGTTGTGCAGGCGTCCTCGGGAGGAATGCGAATAAAAAACCGCTCAACCTACAACGGAGAGACCATCATATCCCTTGCATATGGTAAACATTCCTGGATTTTCTGTTCAAATACATGCCTGAAGCGTCTCACCTGCAACGCAAATATGTAACTTTGCCTCTTTTATGCGAACTTCACTTCCTCCAAGGTATTCATGGATCATGTTTTCTGTTTCATCCACCCAAAGGTTTGAATGCTATTTTTTCCAAATGTTCTCTTATTCTGTATCGGATGAGCATTCATTCGTATCAGTATCCGCATGACGATTCATTAAAAGTCGCCTGAAGGGTCACCAAAGACTATTCAAGCCAATCGATTATTTTGGTTTGGTTTTCCCAGAATGGCGCCACAAGCTTAAGTGACTACGTTTCCACTCACAATGGCGATGACTGATGTAACTTTTCATTCAATTTACACGCTCATACTAAATTTCGCCAGAAAAAAAGGAACTGACACTATGGATACACCCAATATCGTCACACAATGACAGTTATGAAGAATAAAATAGTGGCTGTCACCACGTTGTATATTGTCATTACACCAAACGTCATAAGTGAATTATTAGGTTGTTGCAAAAGTCCTGTCGGTATTGACAACTTTATTTTCTTCCAGGAATTGTCAAAGCCTGGAAGTCTTATTAGAACATGTTACATTCAACACCGATAGGACTTTTGCAACAACCTAATACTTTTTTGCAGAATATAACGATGTTATAAATAATTTCATGCTCAAAATATGTATTAATAGCAACAGGAAACATTGGGAACTAGTTACCTGGAGCATAAGTTGGCTTGAATAACCAGTATGAGAAGGGACACTAATATGCGTCGTTTAAACAAATTCGTAAATCCATCATTCCGTATCACTGCTGAGTTACGAGCTCTGTGCGTTGCCTCGAATAGGATCTGGGAATTGGAGCGATAGGACGTTCACTGGGAAACCCATTGCTGATCCATTGGGCGGAAAATATTTCAAGTGCTTCACTCTTCTCTTGGAGGCGAAGATATACGCCGGTCCGCAACCTTGCAATGCCAACTCCTTCACCTTCGACTTTAAGCACATCATCAATAACGCGACAAGTCAGGCATGTGAACAGAGTAATTTCTGTGCATTGATGAGCCCAAAATCTTCTGGAAAGAATTCGCCACTTACATTAATGGTCGTGATACGACACAGGTGAGAGTGTTCATCCACGATCGGCAAGAGAAATACACGACCCTGTCCGCGTTCGACCCCGAGCGGGTGCTCCTCTTCAACAACACCATCACCAGCGTCCTTATTCGCCCCGAGATCATCGACAAGAAGAGCAGAAAAGGAGAACCTTGTATCCAGGACGAGGACTACAGCTACACCAGGGTGAGTGCTACGTGGCCAATTGAGAGCAATCGAATGTAACGAATTTCAGCCGTACTTATAAATATAGGGTGGACCGAAAGAAACTGGACAGTTTCCAAAGAGTACTGCACTCACATCATATACATTTTAATGGTGTTTGCGGCATTTGAAAGAGGAATGACTACACTAGAAAGTGGTGTATTTACAATTTAAATGTATTTAACATTTCCAGGAATTCAGAAATTCCTATGAACAGCAAGCAAAAATTTCGTTGCCACAGACGGGACAAACCGAAGGATCGGCTGAAGAGCACATACCGTTTCCGTCTGAGAGCGCGGAAACGTAGTTTTGTTAGTTGCTTATATGAGGTCCCGAATTTATGAGACTGGTGAAGATATTTGACTAGTAAATACGCCATTTTAAAGTCTATTCCTTCCTGAAATGCAGCTAACAGCATGAAAATATATGCAGTTCGTGAAGCATAGCACTTCGTTGAAAACTGTCATGTTTTTTTATTATTCTTGACCGATCTTCTATAAGGCGTTGCGGGATGAGTCGGTTTTCCAGTGCTTAGAGATCTGCTTCTGGGAACGGTTCCTGTCAGACCCAGAGGTCCCATGTGCGATCCCGTCCCTGCTTCCAAGGGAGATACACACGACAATGCCGGAATGCAAAGACTTGAAGAGCGAAGAGAAACACTTTGTCGAGCTATTCAAGGCTTTCGCGGACGATGTGCGTACGTCAGCATCGGATTGCAAATGCCCAAAGAGGTGCCGAGTGACCGACTATTACATATACGGGGACACAAGCCACTCCTGCCAGGGAATCTGGGGGGCGTTCTCTGACGACGGCCACGCCAGACTCAGCTACAGCTTCCCTTCCAAACGAGTTAGTCCATATCCTTGGTGAACATATTGTCGCCTCGAAGGATCGAGAGCATACCTTAAAAAAATTGACCAAAGAATTCTTCAAAGATAGTCATTCGAAGATGATTCGTCTCGATGAGACAGCAATGCATAAACTCTTCGTAAAGCAAAACCACTAATTGGGGAAAATTCCGGATGCGATTGCTCGAAGGGATGCGTGAATGCTCCGATAGATCCCGCATTTCCTGGAGATGGAGAAAGTCTCCCTGCCGGATCTCCTGTCCAACATCGGAGGAATCATCGGTGTCTGCCTCGGCCTCTCCCTCATCACCCTCTTCGACATCGTCGAACATATTTTCTCCAGCATTCGCGGCAAATTATTCCCACCTGTAGAAATTAGGCCATCTAAAGCTCCAATATCTGATTAATTCAAGCTGCTATCCTCGTGCCTGTCATTTCACGTTCATTGTTTTTGTTTGTTTCACAGGCTTATCAGTATTGCATGTACAGATTTTTTTTTTTTAAATGAAAACCTGCTTGATGGATAAAGCTCTTTTCTTATTATTGAAAAAAAGTCATTCTTCCTCGAACGAGAGATAATCTCCTCCCCATGATGGATAAACAATAGAAATATGTACAGTAGAGTACATATTTAATGTTCTAAATGTTCCTCTAGTCATCTTGGGCCCATGTTGATTGACTGTCTAAATTAATTGAAGCTGTCACCTCCTACCAAAAGTCACTGCCAAATGTGCCGCTAGATTCGAGATGTCGAATTCAAACGGCTACAACTTGGAAAGCTTTGACAGAAGTCGTAAATAACGTCTCCGGGAAACTTTTGAGTGAGAGGTCGAGATTGAAGCTGACTCAAAATTTCAAGGGTCAAGAGGCCATATATTTGGGAGCAGTCGAGTTTTTATTCCACCTTTCCGTCCGCCATTCCGGCGAGGAACCACTCAAGAGAGAAGCATGTGGGCGATTTTAGCGGACTTCGCAGTCGATGTGTGCACCAAGTCTCATGGACCTTGTGCAGAGCATTATGGAGAAAGTACAAAAATCGCATCGAAACTGGGACGAAAAGAGTTAGTCCGTGTGTTTTTTCTTCTGTTTTTCTCAACTTCATGACAAAAATCGCGAAATATTCTCGAATAGATCGATAGGGATGAGTCTCTAGATAGTAGGGACGCCCCGACTGCATTTATATCTTCGAAAATGTTATTCCAATTCGTGCGGGTTTTTTTTTTAGAAATCGCCCCTAATGACCCTTGACAACACCCACACCTGAATTTGTCTCCAGGCGTCCGTCGGCGAAAAATCACAGCAGATTTCTTGATAGATCGAAGGATGAGAATCGTCGGAAGGAATGGACGTAAAAATCACCATGATCTCTACCCGGACTATGGCTCAAATAAGTCCTCCTCGAATCCCTCCCCGAAGTACACCATCTGAATGCCTCCCGATTCGCCTTAAATGTCGTAATCCTGATACCCCTACATTGGATTTCTGTATTTTCTATGACGTTCTATCGACTGCTTAAATTACCAAATTTCAAATCATGAAAAACAGTTCAAAATATGCGTTCTACAACGTAAATTCATCAAGGTTTGAAATGTTTATTCAGAAAGTAATGCATGAATCAGATGCATCCTTACCTTTCTCTTAATTGTCTTCAGATGGCTTATTGCAATGTTATATGTTCGCCTCATGTGACTTCGTGGAAGTCCGAAATTGGAGAATCAAAAATGAAAACATGTTTTGGATGAAAATATAGGACAGCGTATTCAAAGTTGAAAGTCGAAGTTAAACGATTTCAACCTCATCCCGGTAAACTTGATGAAATACGCACATCATCAAATATACAAAAGGAACTTGAAGTGATATTAATTTCATTTTTCTAATTGCATATACTGTACTGTATTAATCAGAACTACTTGAATTCATAAAGAACGTGAATTTGATATTTCCAACGAAAGAGTTCAATAAAACTTTCTTTCTCAGGATTCATCCAATATGCAATTAACGATTTGGATACGTTACATCACTTGAATTGCATTCAGTCCAAGTAGAGCACCGCTCCCATGGCTGGGGTCAGAAGCCATAATGTAGCCTCTTAGCACACAGTAGAGAGTATGACTAGAGGTGAGGCTCCGAGGGGGTAGGGGTGGGGGTCGAAATATTACAGAGACATCTGGTGGCTTGTTATCAAAACACTCCTATGAAGAGTACTTCGTGGCAGCGGAATCGGGAACTGACTCATTTGATGATTCGACCCAAAGGGATCCCTGAACGTAACACGCGGGTCCCGCGGAGTCCGCTGCTCGGTCATGGAGGAGTTCATGAGGTGCGCACGATAGGTGGAGGATCGACAGTCACATCTACATTGCGACTCTGTCAATGAATGGGATTCGAGCGAAGTGGAAGCCTCTCTATGCTATTAGTCTGGTTGATGGTACTATCTTTCGCCGTCTGGGATACTGTGGAGGAGAACCGTGGGACAATTCAGTCAACTATGGAAACTTTCATCATATCGGCAATTAGCTTACATTCAGGGGTCAGACACGCCCCTCATTGAAATCCCTTTTAATAGAAACGACTATATGCATTTACATATTCTCCATTTCATTCTCTTCCCCATGAAGTCACCATGGCAATTGAACCATCCTCCGCCCATCTTTCGGGTCAGAGTTCTCTGTGGACTCCTTGAACTGGGTTACCTCTCAAGATCGACTTGTTCAAGAATTCAAGATTCTTCCTCTCTGGCTTATGAGGAGAAAGATCGGCTGCATTGTGGAAGGTTCTGGGGAATAATTCCAGCTGTATCAGGAATAGCGACAAATTTGGCGTCATATCGCGTCGGTTGTGCGAACCTTTCCTTCAAGCCATGGTCAGGTGGATGCTATCGATATATTTTAGATCGACATATTTAACGTTCAATGAATGTCCTTGAAATGCAACATGTTTTGCGGTCAAATAGCACTTTAACCGAGCGGCAAAAAGGTGCTCATTCTTGAACATTAGGAGTCCAAAGACTTCTTTGAAAACACGTTATACCTCCTCGAGAGCGTCATGTGCTACTTGGGCAATGCCATATACATGAAGCTTGCAGGTCCCATTTTCCCAGTGATTATCCATGGGTCACGTGAATGGAGGCCTGAAGATGATGTAAGAACTGACAAAAGAGCACCTCTTTCTGCAATTCTGAAATTTCGCGCTTCGAGAGATGGACCTCCACGAGGAAAATGCAGTGTTGTTCTTCTTTGCGGTGCCCCCGCGAGCACAAGTGGCGACGGAACCGACGGTCCGTATTTTATCATGGACGCTTAGAATCATTGGATTCCGGGCAGCAGACGGGAGGCGATTGGGTGAGTGATGCCACCTCGCGTGTACAACGGCAACTCTCGTCTCTTCGTTCATGCAAGAGATAGGGAGACGAGAGAGAATCTCCGTTTTTCGGAGGAAGTTGCCTCCCTTCTCGTGAGACTGATTTGCAAATTTAATTTCGAAAAGGCACATCCTCGGTTGATGAGGAAGAGTTCTGTCGAAACTCCAAGTTAATATCTTGGAGCGTTTGGCGTTTAGAACTGTCTCACACACAAGCTCGGCCAAGCCAGTGGTCAGGATCGCGCACGAGATATTTTTAATCTCCGGAGGTTAAAGGAGGTTCACATTTTAAATGCATTCTTCCGACCTTTAGTGAAAGGTTTATTCAAAAAATTCTTCACGAATCAGATGCATTCATAATTTTCTACCGATTACCGGCAGAATATTTCACGGCTTACTGCAACTTTATATGTTCCTCTTAACGACATCGTAGAATTCCGAAACTGGAGAACCACAAGAGAAAACAATTCATTTTGGATGAAAATATATGACTGCGCAGTAGAAGTTACAAGTCAAAGGAAAACTATTTCAAGCTCATCCCGGTAAACTTGATACGCACATCATCCAAGTATACAAAAAGGAGCTTGAAAGTGATACTAATTTCATCTCTCCCAATATTTCGACCACTTGAACTGAAAAGCCTCAGAGATTGCTGGGATCTGCTGATTCAAAAATGTCTTGACGGAAGATGATGAATAATAGTTTTTTTGTAATTTCCAATATCGGAAGTTGCAACATTTTCCTTTCCAAGGTGGATTTTTTTGCATTTTAAATTTTTAGGAATTATTCTTAGTTTCAAATGTCAAAAATGTTAATGATTAATATTAATCTGTTTTATGCTCAATCAATATTTTAATGCCAGTTTTGATTTTATAACTTGATTGAAATCAAGGCTCTGGCATAGCTAGTTTTTTTAGTTACAGTGATATCAAAATCGAAGATTAGAAGGTGACCTTACATTTGAACCACCATTAGACATGACTCAATGATGGAGGAGATCAGGGGAATTCCGTACGAGAAACGCTTAGAAGTGTTGGGACTTGAGAGAAGGGTTTGGCGGGGCGATCTCATCCAGGCTTTCAATAACATAGAACGTGGTAGGTTCTTCCAGTTCGATGGCAGCAAGAGAATGAGAGGTGATCAACTGGAGTTCCGTAAACTGCAGGTGCGGCTCATGTCGAGACGGGACTGATTTACTTGTAGGGTTGTGAACGCGTGGAAAGCGTTAAAGGGCAACGTCGTGGCTGTCTCTTCCGTGACTAGTTTTAAAAAGAGACTGGATACTTTAATGAACAAAACGAAAAAGTTTACTATGTAGATGAAAGGGACTAGGCCGACAGGGACTATAATGTGCTAATAAAAATTATAAAAGCTTTTTTGGTTTTAAGGGTATTAATCCCAAGTTAAGGAACGCTTGTCCTCGACTCATGGCATCCGAATGTGCGCTACCGCCTCTTGATATGAATATCCTACCTTGAATGAAGCCTTGGACGAAGCCGTACGTTGAGATTTGGCTCACATGTACGAGCCGCTATAGGGTAGCTCACGTTTTAAATGCATCTGAAGTCAATCTCTCACTCCCAAGTGAAATGCTTATTCGAACAGTACTGCAAGAATCAGAAAAATCCATATTTTCCTTTTGATTACCTTCAGATTCTTTCATGGCTTACTACAACGGTATATGTGCGCCTCGTGTGACTTCGTGGATTCCTAAATTGGAGTAAAAAATGAAAGCATGCATGTTTTTGATGAAAACATAGGACTGCGTATTCAAAGTTACAAGTCGAGAGTGAACGATTTCAACATCACCCCGGTAAACTTGAAATACGCACATCATCAAATATACAAAAGGAGCTTGAAAGTGATATTAATTTAATCTTTCTAATTGCATATACTGCAATAATCAGAACGAAACCTATGGACATTTAGGGGATGACTAAATCGGGAATTTGAACTTTACGACAATATTCATTCGCTGTTCATCAAAAACACTTAATTAAGAAAGTCAAAATTTAGCGAGGATTAATTTCTCAATGGGCTCCACATTCAGAGGTATTTGTGTTACCCGCGATACTTAACTCTGCTGGAATGGAATGGACAATCCCTGGTTCACAAGCTACATTCACGGAAGGAAACAATTTGTGGACAACTTGTCACTGCATCCTAACCTTCTTACCGTACGAGCCTACTTGGATATGGTGTCCCTCAAGGCAGCGTTCTATGTCCTGAATTCTTTCTCCTTTACACCAATGATCTTGCTACCTTTCTCAGCGTTGGAGCCATAATCAAATTCGACGATTCCTGATAATCATATCAGCGCCTTCATCAAAATTTGACAGCCAGAAGAGAAGAATGGGGTTGATTATGAGGGAACCTTAAAAACTACCATAAATCGAATCACCTGAAATTAAACTCTAGCAAGACACAATACCTCTTCTTAGAATCTGCTTCAAGACTCCGAAGAGATCACACTATCTGATCACACCAGATAGAATCGATGATCACCAGGAAAAAATGCGTTCTTGTAGTCAATTCAAATCTGCAACTGCTACATATTTATTTGGAAGAAAACCTGTCAGATTAATCTGATCTGAATTTCATTTTACAGTTCATGAATGAGTCTCAGCGACGCGTTCCTCGCCCACTCCTACTACTTAATTTACCACAGAAGAGGAAAGGCTCATGTCCTCTAGCTCGAGAAGAGGGATTTGGAGATGGAAAGAACCTGCCCATATCAAACCTCTAATATTCATCACTGGGATCATGGGGGCTGTCATTCACATTGATCCCTTTCTCTTGGAAAGAGTAGGGAGTCCCTAGGATGTGATGGGTCACGTGTCCTGGTCATCACCCCATCACTTATATTTACGAATAGGCAGTCATATATTTTCATCCAAAACATGAATGTCTTCATTTGTGTTTCTCCAATTTCGGGCTTCCACGAAGTCACTAATGCGAACATATAATATTGCAGTAAGCCAAGAAAGAATCTAAAGATAATCAGTTAAAAAGTATGTATGCATCTGATAGGTGCAGTACTTCTTAAAGGAACCATTCACTTCAGGTCAGAAGAATTTATTTAAAATGTGAACCACCCGATCGCTACCTGTGTGCCAAGTTTCACAGTTGATCCATGAGCAGAAAATAGAATTAGCGTCAGTCACTGTCTTCCTCATTCAATCATACTCACTCAGTCGTGGAGAGAAGTAATTCAAATCGGAAGACCTCAGTTGCGAAGCGACTGAGGTCCGGAGTTTAAACATATAGTGTGCGCATTCCTGACCGATTGCTCGGCCGACCGACAATTTTGTGTTTGTGCGTGTGTGATTAGCTCGACAAGCCCAACGCTTCGAGATATGAACTTGGGGCTTCGACAAAATTCTTCCTTGTCATCCGAGGATGTGCCTTTGAGAATTGAAATTTACAAATCGCCCACAGGAAAGGGAGCATCACATATCATTCACAGAAAGTCTCTGATTTTCCGTGAATGTTGCCTCCACTCTCTCCCTCGTCTCGCCATCTCTCGGAAGAACCAGGAGACGAGAGTTGCCGCTATTATCGCAAGGGAGCGGTGGCATCGCTCACTGTAATGCCTCCTGCTTCTGCTGGGAATCCAGGGGAATTTTAAGCGTCCGGACAATTTCTTTTTCTAGGCTCCATTCGCGTTTTTTTTCTTTTCCGACTGAAATTCAACATTGACAGTCTGAAAGAGGACTAAATTCTTTATTCCGGAACACTAATAACATTCATTTTTCTCCATCCCAGGAACCTTAAAAAATAATGCTTGCACAACTGCTAAAATTGCTCAGTTTGTCGCGAAGAATAAAAGTCAACGAGTGGTATTTTGAGTCCAAGTCTGCGGCTGAAAGAAGCTGAAACGTCATTTCAAGACATCTCAAGATGCTTCATGTCATGATTTTGATTTTGTCGGGAAGTTTCATTGGATGACTTGAAGCCGAAGCAAAGTCGACCATCGCTTGAGGTGAAAGGGGAAATGCTTCAAGAAGTCGCGAAGGGATTCACGTTTTTCCCCCATGAAATCAATGAGACGGGCAACTCTTGAATTATAATACCTGGCATCTTGAATTCATAAAACCCTCAAGAACATATTGCATTGGTTTCCCTATAAAATCTAAGAACTGCAATATGTTTATTATTTGCGACTAACATATTCAGGATATTCATATTCAGGAGTTGTGAAAATATTGGGTTCTTTTTTCTTCAAGTAACTGAGATGGAGAAACACATATTATTAGCTCTTCGGAATGAAGAATTTAGTCCTCCTTAAGATTATATCAAAGTTAAATTTCAGTTGACGACGAGAAAAAAATCCTGTCAAGTTACGACATGGACACCCTGTACATATGACATGTACATATGACATTGCCCAAGTAGCACATAAACCCTTCCGAGGACGTCCAGCATGTTTTCAAAGGGCTCTTTGGACACCCAGTGTACCAGAATGATCACCTTTTTAGCGCTCAACTAAGGTGACTTTTAATCTGGAAACATGCTGGAATTGAGGGTCATTCGTCGAACGTTTATTTTGCAGAACGTGTATTTTGCAGAAAATAGTGCCGACATCTCTATTTACCCACTTGTTAAGGAAAGAGAGAAGATTGAGATTCGTAACCTTGATGCCTTTATTTTGAATGTAATGAATTCACTGCTGCAATAGAAGAAAAAATAGTCGATGGCCACCAAATTAAGTAATTGAGTTTTCTCACAATCACCGGTCTCTGTACTTGAGATGTTACGTAAACAGTGGTTTCGTGATGCACCTTATTTCTGACTTGGCTGAAAGGTTCATTAGTGTCCCAATGTCGCAGTCAATGCTTTTTCCAATAACAGTTAGCCATTTGCTGACTGTTATCAGAAAAAGGAGCAAAAATGTGAGGAATCGTAATTGCATCATGCTGAAACTAGGTATTTCCGAAAGCTGAATGTTGTTAGAATGTCTGAAAACAAGAAATTGTGAAAAATTTGCGAGTCTCGTCTTTAGACAGGAAGACTTCATAGACAACGACACATCCCATTCCCTTCAAATACCTCACGTAGCACATCGAATAATGTATGATTTTTTGACGTCACATTAAACCATATGGGATATTCGACTGACGTAGACCGGTCTTTTTCAGAGAAGATAGATTTAGGCGTGTCAGCCTCCGCAATGAAGTAAAAATAAATCTATCACAAATTCATGATTCAATTACTTTCCGTCCCCAACCATTATTGGCGCGAGGGAGTGGGCGGAAGGGCACTAACGGAATCAATGGACCCTCACGCCAGCCAGACTCTGCCTGGAAGCGCGAAGGCAGGTTTGCATCTCCTAGGGAGTGAGTCTACTTCGCACTTCATTGCCTTTTCGTTATCTTCTTTCGCCAATGTCCTTTGCAATCGAAGAACCCATTTGAAGAACGATCCATGTCAATTTGTGACATTTTTGATGTAGTGCTGCCTCCCATGCGGTTTTTCTATAAGCTTTCACTTCTGATGTTCCTGAAATTGTGATATGATAAATGATTATTTATTATATATCCTTTTTATTTTGAACCAAATAGGAGCCGTGTGATTAGGAAACGTTCTTATTTTCAAGAAAGTTTCAAGAAAGAAAGTTTTCTTTTTTTAAAGATATTTTGATCGTACTTTTGAGGGCTCATCAATTCCTTCACCCTAGCTCCCTATCAACCCACCAAATAGCCATTTCCGTTTCATAGTCGGTTCGTGTAGCAAAACATCAGCATTCTGCAGGAATGATTTGAAGTAACCGATCTTGCTATGCACCCGTTTCCAAGTGGTTATGCATTTCTAAAACTCAATGATAGGCAAATATGGTCTGATATCTTTCTACGCCCACCTTTCCCGCAGCTGAATATGTGTTCAGATCTTGCAAATTTGAGACAACATGCAGAGATCGTTCCCCGCCCTCGCACTACGGAATGCATTTTGACTCGTGGTGATGGGATGCGTTCTATTAAAATCTTCAGCAAAACATAAAATGTATACGCCTGTCAGACAGAATTACCCGGAATACGTCACTCATAATCTTTTGGTATCTGGAAACCTGTGGGAAAGCCCGTGCACACAGTGAAAATGAGTCGACTGAAAGTATTTAATGCTTTTGAATCTGCTCTCATCGTCAGTTTAATTGACGCTAGAAGCAGCTTACAAATCACCATTTTTTCTACTCCGTTGGGCTTTTTTATCTTGTGACTGTGATTCTCGAATATCTCTCTCTCTTGTGCACGTTCAGTTGATCGCGACGCAGAATAGAGTCTATTTCCCTTTCTCTTTCGCAGCATTTTGAAAGCGACACAAAACTTAAATATAACAAAATAGAACACAAGCAAAATCTTTCAGACTTACGTGAAGCACTGTCGTAAGCTGGTGACGGGACTGGTAACGCAGAAAAATTATGACATGAAGTTCATCGCCGGAAGTTGCAACATTGCACACCCTAAGCATGGCATATGTGGAGAACAGATTCTTCTTCAGGATCCTCCGCGAAGAAGCTTAGCATTTAGCATGGACGGCCAAGAATGTTCCACTTCAAAAAACATTAAGTCAAAGTAATGTCACTGTGATACAATTTTCCTGAAAGGACGGATTCCCACTACGTATTATTGTTCAATCTGAAGGCGTGAACATGGAAAGGAAGACTGGCACGGTCGTTCGCAACACCGTCAAGGCTATGATGTTCATCGCCTGTGGATTACTTGCACTGAGACAGGTGGGAGAATATTTAGGTTGCATCCATATTTTTTTTTATTTCATCATGTTATGATCCTCCATGATGCGAATGTCCCAAGAAAACCTACAGGTGATGCTCCTGGTGGATGAGTACCAGTCATTCCCCATCAGTTCGTTGTACAAGAAAGATGACGTCGAGGGAATTCCAGCTCCGGCATTCACCATCTGTCCCAAACCGTCTAAGAAAGTCCAAGGAAGCCCCGAGAAGGGAGTCGATGTTCGATCCACGATGGCGGACGAATTCGGGGCGACCGCGGTCTCGCTCTCCGACGTTGTTCTCAAGATTCCTTTCGTGGGAAATGGGATTGGCAGCATTTCTACTGTCAACGGAGAAACCGTCGCTAACCTATCAAACGGTGAATACTCGTGCATTTCTCAACGAAGAAAATGCGGTCGTAATATGGGAATCCTGTGTAAAGCGGTGCATTTAAATGATGCTGCATATGTATTATTCTACATATTTACAACGTTGCTCTTTTAAAATATTTATCAAATACTTTTCATTAATGTTAAGCGCATCCAGATTCGGAAAGTACTTTTCGTTTTGCAAATAACATTCATATGAGAATCTATTAACATTTAAAAAATATATCTAGTCAAGCATCATTCAAGAGAAAAAAAAACTTATTAAATTTCCCCATATCGGTGGACAGCGAAATTCCAAGGCGAAGAAAGTGTTGGTCAGTATTGCTACAATTGTCACTCGAAACTCGTGAACAATCTCTTGTTCCTGTCTCTACACTTGGAACAGAATTTTGGTACATCTGAGCCACTATAGGAATTACTCCTCATATCAGGAGGCACAAACTCCGATGCTTGAGGATGCAAGACGTTCGTAGTTGCTTCCTCTCATCGACGGGTCCTCGAGAGGAAAGGATCGTTCGTATTCATGCGGGAGCGATGTGTTCTTTGGCTTGTGGTGAGACCTCCCGAATAACACATAACATTGAAAACATTGATTCAATACTGATTCAGCATTCGGATGTTGAATCAACGGTGAATCAATGATGTTTCAATGTTATGTGCTACTAGGTCTGTCGCCAAAGAAAAAGTCTTGATCAAAGGGGCAAATTCAAAAATTTAATAATGGATTTCAAGCCATTGGGAAGTATTGATTTAAACGAGACGGCATGAGGAAATATTAGGTGGGAATGGGCGTTTCCAAGGGAGGAACACCCGTCTGTTATCAGTCTGATGTAAAAGCCTGATGCTCATGAATTATTCCAGTGAGGCATGTGCTCTATGCATCATGTTGACGCAAGTATCCCAATAATCCAAGGTTTGTTCCAGCATTTTGGCGCAATGAGCTCTTGACATGGTTTAGACAAGGCTTCCAAACTAAGGGAAGTTACAAGGTGGCTAGGTCTGGCCGTTCTGGTCAATGTGTTACAACCTTCCTCCCAAGTGCGGCACATGGAATAGGTGCAGAATTATGCCGTTCAATAAGACATTGTCATTGCGTGCCACATGTCAACAGCCCATGTTTGCAGCCGATGGGGGATTTTAATTTTTTAAGCCGCGTGTCACAAGACCATCTTAGTGTTATTACGCTTCGGCACTGGCCACGCAATTTCATTTCCCAATGAAATTTAGCAATCATGTTGTTCAACTGTGCAACTACTCATACACACGTCATCTTTCACTGATTGAAATTCATCGCTGGATGCGAGTTGTCATTATTAGTAATTGCAATTTTGGACGCATGCATTGCGCTCCTCTGGTAATGACATCGAAGGTTCTTGCTCCATTTCTCAGTTAATTTCTCTTTCAATACCCGCTCATTTGTGCAATGTGGCATTTTAAATGAACAGTTGGATGGTATGAGAGGACAAAAGAATGCCAGGTAACGGCCGGTAATCGAAGGTGGGCCTTCTGATTGTCGATAATACATTGTTTGAAATGGTTTCCTACATTTTGCTCTCAACAGAAAATTCCCTTCCTTCACAACAGGAAACACCATTCTTAACATAGCCAGGTGGCGTAGCTAATAAGCTCATGAAAACGCTCATGAGTCTTTTGATGTGGTTGTTTAGTCTTCCCGAACCGAACCGACTTTCACAAGGACTTGGATCATATTACAAAGACTAGAAATTAAATCTTGGAATTTCACTGCATGTTGCGGAATCCTAGGAATGGGATAGCTTTTGAAACTTCGTAATAACTAAGGAGTCACGAAATCTCATTTATTTAATTTAATCAATTAAGTAATCAAGAGTGTCAGGGTATTGCCGTCTATCAATATTCGTTTTTCATACTCGAATAAGAGTTGCATGTTTCTTCTTCATTCTCACAATTCAATTTAGAAGCTATTTCTGTCGTTCATAATGCATCTGTACATTTCGAGAGAAAAAATGACAAAGTTATCCGCTAATCCTTATTATTATTCTAAAGCGTTAAAGTTCCCTTATGGCAGATGCTGCACGCCACTGCAAATTTTCCTGATGCATTGTGCGATCGATTGCACAGGTTCCGGGCATTGGAGCGAGAGAACATTTTTCGGGATGGTCGACCAAGACCAAATGGGCGGAAAATATTACAAGTGCTTCACGCTATTCCCAAAGGATGTCTGGCCTACCGGGCCATTGCCGTGCGTGGCCCTTCACTTCACCTTCGATTTCAAACGCATCAATAGGACCACTAAATCTCAAGTGGGAAGAACCGACTCCTTTATTTAAGAAGCTTGGTATCAAATACACTAAATTCCGGAGAAAAGTCTGTCATTATTTCTTTTGAGCAGACGGAATGGATCGAAGTCTTCGTCCACGATGTGACGGAGCATTTCACAACCTTGCACCTGTTCAGACCGGAAAAAGTGGTCCTGTTCAACAACACCATCACCAGTCTCATTATCCGTCCCGAGGTCATACAGAAACAGAGCAAAAAGAAAGACCCTTGCTCCTGGGACCAAGACTACAGCTACACGAGAGTGAGTCCGGTTGAGGCAATACATAAAAAAGTGGGAAGTTATTTAATATGATGCAATTGCCAAGTGTTTTGAATTCCCTCGACCAGTGCTTGGAGAACTGCTTCTGGGAAAGATTCCAGTCAAACCCAGCCGAGACGTGTGTCATCCCCTCCCTCCTCCCTCAAGATGTCAATCTAACAGCGCCAGAATGTAAAGATCTCGAGAGCGAGCAAAAGCACGACTGGAAGCTTCTCGCAGCCATTGCAGGGGTACGTTCCATGGCGTCACGCAATTGTAACTGTCCTAAGAAGTGCAAGATGACAGACTATTATCTGTCTTCTGACCCGAGTTCGACGTGCCAGCGCACCTATGCGCATGACACTAAGGACGGTGAAGCCAAGCTGTTCCTGAGCTTCCCTTCGACGCGGGTTCGTCTCTTTTCTACATTTTCACTTTCCCTTTTTTTCTATTTAGAGAGGTAAAGAACTAAAATTATGGAGTGAGCAATGAAGATTTTCACCTTATTTCGATTGAGATACATTCTCTCCATCTTGCTCAAGTCTCCGTATCCAATTTGGAAAACAAAAGCTATCTACTTTGCTAAGGGTACGTAGCCATTGGGATGAGTATTTTTAAATACGATCTTCAAAAATTGATCTTACAGTTGCCTCAATTCGTGGAAAAGGAAAGAGTCACTTTGGCGGATCTGCTCTCAAACATTGGAGGAATCATCGGCATTTGCCTCGGCTTTTCACTCATAACCATCTTCGATTTCCTCGACCAGATTCTCTCCAGTCTCCGCAGCAAATTATTTTCACGGAAGAATGATGTCACTGACAGCAGTGATAACAAATGAGAAATATTTGGAAAGTGACTTCGTGGAATTCCGCCTTTCTGTTCTGGGTGCCTCACTAGGAATGTCAGCTTCCGTTCTTTTGCTTGAGATGCTTTCTCTTATTGGGTGTGAACATTCCTCAAAATCTCGGCAAGTTTTCTCGGAATGCACAGGTCTTTTAATCCTAAGGGTCCTTTAGCATGTTAGTTGCATATAAGCTTACGGCTTTGTTTGGCTCAGTACATATCCTGTATTCACTTGGGTGTGAACTTATTTTTCACTATTTTATGCGGTATAATTTATTATTATTATTATAGCCGTGCACAAAGAGACTCCAGGGCAACTTGTTGGCCTGGCCAATAGAATTCATGTTTCTTGGAGGCCAATTCCGATATTTTTCGCCCTCATTTCAATTCGCACAATGAAGCCTCTTGTATGATGTGTATCTTGTATGGTGTGACAACCTACTTCTTGCTTATTTTTCTCATTCCTTCGGGGGCAGAGAAGGCTGATCATGATTGTGATTATTGCGATCATTCGGAACGACTGAGTTACTAATCCTCGGAAGTACAGTTATTTTGAAACGATGTCACACTACCAAAATATTTACACACGCCATATCGAGCAGCGAGTAAGCTCGACCGTCTCGGATATTGAGGAAACGCGGCATGCACGTTGAGGAATCGATTTAAAGAGACCAATTTTTTTATCTCTCCCGTAGATCTCCAGATACAAGCATTTGAAGGAGACATAATTTTCGCTCCTAGCGCCCATATGGACTGGAATTATGAAACTGTTTCTGCAATAACTTCCCTCTAGTTAAGATAAAAACTTCATTCTGCTGTCATTTTAATCGTGAGATTGCCGTCTTTAAAATGTTTTCCCACATTATTCTCCTAAGCTGAAACAATATCCTTCACTTGATCAAACAGTTTGATCAAGCTCAGTGGCCAATATCGGCATTTGCCACCTCTCGAAATTCGCTGTTTCGATGTATCATTAAAAAGAGTATGGTATGTCATTCATTCCTGACGACACAAAATTCGAGATTGGCACTGGATGACTTGAAAAGATATGAATTTTTTTGCGCCAGTACGGCCAAATTTCCACTTGTTCGAGAACTTTGACGGACTTCAGTGAACGACATCACCACTTTCCATTACATGAATCATAACTTCTAATACATCATTTAAAAAGTGCCTGATACGCCCTTTCTAAATATACAAATTTCAAAGTTGGCACTCAATGGGTTCATGAGATATAACCGTTTGTAGCAAGTTTACCCAACACTTCAAGCTTTAACGGACCAAGCGCCGTGGATTGCCCTCTAAAGGCGTATGCATCCAGCAGGACAACGTTCGCCCGCAGACAGCGCAAAACACCTGGACAACCCGGTAGACTTTGAAGTTTGAAGTGTTGCCACATCCCCTATATTCCCCGGACTTGGCACCGCGTGACTTTCACCCGTTTGGGCCACTCAAGCACGCACTTGGTGGCCGGCATTTCACGTCAACCGAGGAGGTTCAGGCAGCAGTGCATGACTGGTTGTGCAGTCAGCCTCAATATTTTTTCTCTGCAGGCATCCAGGCTCTGGTTTCGCGTTGGCGGAAGTGCATTCTTTTGTCGGTGGATAATGTTGAAAAAAAAAGCGCAGCCATTTCATTTGCAATGCGATACAGACTCAAGTAATAACACTTTCCCGGTTTTCATTCGACTGTCCCTCGTACATTTGGGAAATGTCAAACCACCGGCCCCAAATCTCACAAAATAAGCGGGATACAACTGCGACACAACTTTCGACTTTAAGCAGACATGATTTCAATAAATTATAAGGGGATGCGTTTCAGCGAGTTCAGCTCGTTAGCCTTAAACTCAAACCCGTCGTTTTAATTTAAGAACGCCCCGGTAGAACAGGGGAAGAGTTTGAGCTCGGCCGGGATGCGGATCGGCTCGATAGGATTGATCCGACCCTTACATCGGACGTGAAACAAGTTTGACAATCTAGTTTCCGGTCGGGTGTGAGGGAATGCCTCGTTTGAAGACCTCGAGTTTTGAAGCTCAGGGGACAAAGCAAGCTTTGGACATCGGCAATCAAGTTTCAGGTCGAGTGCGAATCATGAGTGAGCAGGCAGCCCGGGAACCGTTTAGTATATTGCTATTCTTAGTGTCATGGACTCGAACGGGTTTTTCTATCCATTTGCGACCCCTTTCACTCCTTTTTTATCCTCGCCATCGGGCATGAACCCAGCCCCCTCACCTTGGGCCGGAGGACTACTTTCTCCGGGCAGCTTTGCCCTTAAATAGGGGAGGTCCTCCGACATTCAGGGATTGGCAGAGCATTCTCCGGGCATTCCCGAGGCATTCGTGGACCTTCTACTCCTCGGCAGTGCAACTCTCGCCTGCCATTTCTTCCACTCCTCGGCAGTGCAACTCTCGCCTGCCATTTCTTCTATTCCTTGGCAGTGCAACTCTCGCCTGCCATTTTCTCGGCAGTGATTTCGGGTGTCTCTCATCACTTCTCGCGAGCCGCAGAACCCCATGCTACTACCACTTCATCCACATCCTGGTGACCTCCGTTCGGAGGATATTCTGTTCTAGAAATACTAAACCTTATGCAAATGGTAACAAGTATATTTCCTTTCCCTACCATGCAAATATTGTTCACGTGAGGCTTGGCGCTGAACCTACGCCGACGTCAGCCTGCTACAATAGCGGCAAAAGAATCAACGCTACCCATCTCAACAGCACCACAAAAGCCTACCACGTGACATTAGTGCCAAAATTTGGCCTCATATGAAAATGGGACAATTTTTTGGACTTTCGATCCAAGAAGTATCGCTTCCGATCATGAACTTTCGATTGACATCTCACTTATGAAATTCCGTTCATTCGTCTAGGAGGAGATTCCCGGAGACAGAATGACTGACAGATTAGATTAACGTCTTATATGCATGGATTTTCCATGCAGCGGTGGTTGTTAATCCCTGGGTCGTGACCCAATACGAGCCATTTTGAGTCGGTCGCCAAGACTGTCCGACATTTCCTTCATAGTCTAGGTCAGGAGTCTCAAACTCCTTTCGGTGTGCGGGTCCCATCGTCAAGATCTAACCTCTCTGCGGCCCAAAAGTTAAAGAGTCTAAAAGTTTTCCCTCATTGTGTAAAGTTGGCCTGAAACGTTTCTCTCTCGGTGTACGCAGGTGGGTCGCGAACCGCGAGACCGAGACCCCTGGTCTAGGTCACTCATGCTACCCAATCAGGCCTTTCTTCCTATCAGTCTGTTAAATGATATTTAAAAAAACGGGAGTCTGGATTCTAAGTTCATAATGGCCATGCCGATCTAGCATTTGGGTTGCAGCCAAAAAAGGTCAAGAACCACTGCCATACAGCAAAATAGAAACTGAATGCTAAATGGGAAAGTGGCAATGTGGTAATGGTGATTTAATGGCAGCGAAATTTGAACCCGAAGTAACGCGAGAGCTGTGAGAACTGCGAGAGAGAGAGAGGGAGAGAGAGAAGTAACTTTTACCATGTTTCATTAATCCAAGATCATACCACAATAATGCAAAAAGCACAAAGCAATGCCTGAACCGCCTATTACCTTTGTAGCACAAAGGTAATAGACGGTTCAGCACTATGTACTGCTGGATTTCTGGCGGAGACGGGAACGTGGCGGGAAGCGAGACGTGCCGTTCGCGTCCCACTGCCAACTGTGGGTGGAAGGGCCCCTTCTCTCTTCCCATCATGTACTTGGCATTCCTCTCGATGCAGTACTAAGTGTTCTCAACCTATGGCACCAATGTTCCTCGTACTCTTCAAATGCAATTACAGACCTACCTTCCTGATTTAGCAAAGCGTTCTTCCCCTCTTTCCTCCATCTATATTACAATGCACGAACAGATAAATGAGGAAAGCGTGGAAGTATGATGTACTTTATTTACTGTAACATGACTGAGGAATATTAGATGTAGAGTTAAGGATGGAATACGAAATTGTATACGGAATCGGGAATGGTCAAGAGTGCATGAGATAACTTATACAAAATACAGGGCGATTTTGAAGTCGCCGAACCCGTCCATTTGCATATATATCTCCGGTTACATCTTGCGGGGACAGCATATGATTCGGCAATACTTTCGTGCCGACTCTCGTAGAAGCCAATCGAATATTCATGGGGGCATTAGTTCTCTTCCGAGCTGGTAGCGCACCACCAATGAGCGACCTGTAAACGTGCCGATCCTCTATCGGTCCGAAAGGTGGCGGGGCAGCGCTGGCAACCGGGACAGGCGGCAGATTGCCCACGACTTAATCACGGTGGTGGGCTATCGCCTACCTTTTACTTGGGTGTCAACTTAGAAAACTACTTTTGTCGCACTGAACAGTCGTTGTGGAAGATCGTTCCGAACCTCATCCCCATGCACAGATCAAACGACTGTAAATGTGCAAAGATGTTACGAGAAATGTGACATTTTATATGCAAAAATAAATGGAAATGAGGATATTGTTCCATCATGGGCTCTAGGTTAGCCCAATCCTAGTCTTGCGCGACAAATGAATATCGTGTGATGAATGAGACGGATTAAGTCATCCTTAGCACCCAATACAAGCAACCTGAGAAGGGTGCTTTATGCATGGTTTCCGCGGTCCTCGTTCCGCCTGGTTGACACCAAAGTACTTCAATGTACTCGAGCCATCTCCTTCTTTTTCCTTCTCTTTCGGCATATCCCACTTGGTGCAATGAGCCAAAACTGACCGGGGGCGAAAAATCTGCAGAATGATGGGATTCTGCTTGTATCGAGACGAAGTGATAGTTCTGTTGGCACGCACCGGAGACTGGGTCAAGAAATTCCCCTCTAATAACCTAATGACCTCTAATAGCCTAATGGCCTTTAATAACCTAATGACCTCTAATAACTACGAGAACATCCGACAGCTACACAAGCCGTTTGAGTCCCACATTTGGGACTGCAAAGTGTATGGCAACGCGCCTGCTAAAGGAATTAGTGTAAGGCTGTCAGGCCTAAACGAGGGAGTCTGAGGTTACCCTTTGTGCAGCTTGGCGATCGAGCACATTACTATTAGCAGTTTGTGACCTTGACCCACTCATCCCCTTTGTGGCATCTGCGATTGGCCTTGTGTTTATTACTCTTTTTTTTTTTAATTCTTAGAGAAGTGGATATGTGTTAGAAGTTCCAAGTCTAAGGGATTAGCTGAAAAGTTCCGTATGGCCTTTCATTCGAGAATCCACCGTGCTGGGCCAGGTGCAATTCTCACCCAAGCACGACCCTAGGCGCATAAATGTTTCCATCTGCTTTCCTTCGGAAGACTCGGAGACGGAGTCGTTCCGAGGTCGCGTCGCGTTTTCTATTTCTCTCCACGGCTCAGTCGCGCGGGGAATCGCGCTCTCGCTCCGAGTCGGTCTGCGACGGTTCTTCCGTCATTAACGACCTTGCCTTTCGTGAGACCGGCGTCGCCTCGAGATCCCCGGCCGGCACCTGGAACATAATCGACACCTAATAAATATCGATTCCTCGATGTTCGCATTCATTTTTCAGAGAGAGACCGTGAATGCCACGAGATCCGCGAATCACTTCAAATACTCACGAAAATACATAGAAATCATTGGGACTACTTCAAGTACTTCACAGAGAAACACCGAATCCTGGAATTTCTCTCGATTCGGAAAGTGCGGTGCCGATCTGCGTCCAAAGGCCATGCATTTCCTGATATCGAGGGAAGGCGTTCATTCGTGGAAGGAAATGCTCGAGGGGCCGAGGGGCAACTTCGATCAGACGTCTCAAACACGTGCCATTGTGGCATATTTGTCAAGGTGGGAAGTGGTTTCATCGGGAATTAAAAATATTCATGAACGTGGACCTTCCGGAGGACCACGGCCCGAAACGGGGAACCGCCTCGTCAAGAACTGCGGCAGAACGCGGGGAGATGTTGGCAATCCGCGTGGCTAAATCTTGGAAGCGTGGGAGTCTCTTGGGGGTGGGGGTGGGGGGGGGGGAATCTGTTAGGGGAATCATCATCTACACATTTCCGCGGCCCGAACCACGACGAGTAACGAAGACGATGCGAATCTCCTGAGAAAACAATGAAGGAAAAGCGTAAAAACGCCTTTTGTCGAGTGCGTCCCCGGCTCTTCCACGAAAACTGCAGGACAATCGCCGCTGGTCGATTGCACTCGTAGGACACCCCCCCTCGTTTCCCCCTCCCCCCTTTTCCCCCTAATCGCGGGGGGGGGGGAAGTTGACGTCATCATGCGCAGTTCTCCCCTCATAGAGACCCTTGTAATAGACCCCATGTGCGTCGTCGCGTCTCACGCGGTATTCTGGACATTTGTTCTCTTAGCCGTTCTCGTAGACCGCCTTCGATCGCGGGGTCATCTCTCAGGCAATCTCTCCGATTCCAATTCAAATCAAACTCATTCGTTTCCCCAATACATTGAGAAAATAATGGAGTTGAAACCGCATGACGCCTCCATGACCAATTGGCAGGATCCGTCCGAGCGCTATCGCGTGCAAGGCGAACACAGGCGAACACAAGCGAACACAGGCGAACACAAGCGAACTCAGGCGAACTCACGCGAACTCAGAGCGAATGCATCTGGTGCTGCATTCTTCCTTGCTTCCCAGGACTTCATGCCGACATTCGCATACTTTTACCCCAAGTGGACGAAGTAATGGGAAGTGAAAGGTAATGGGAGACAGAGTTCATCGTTTCGGTTCTTCGGATATCAGAAAAAAAAATGGATGTACTCCCGTGACCAGCTGCTTTTCCTTCCCGAGTTCATCGAGACGGGATTCCTCGGAATGGGAGTTGGATCCCGAGAGAAAATTTCCGACCCAGAGCGTGGCAGCTCGCCGTGCAAACAAAGCTCGCATTTGCTCGGCGACGATTAATGAAGCCAGGTTCAACTGCGTTCGTAGGAAGGAAAACAGAAAAAGACTGACAATATGTTTAAAAAAAAATGAAATCCAGGCAATGCACCCGGAGCTTTCGGCAGCCACGGCCTTTCATAGCGTAAAGTTGACATTACGTAAAGCTCACATTAAGCCATGGTGATTGGGTAAATGAAACTCTCATCATTTGCTTATAGATGAACTAGGAATTAAAAAAACCAACAAAGTAAAAAAAAAATCTCGCAATTTGCTGGGTTTTGGGAAAAAATGTGTTATTTAGGGTTTTGGAATATCCAGAAAACAAGACCGTAAAGGCGACAAAGGCGTCGGAAAAGCCACGTGGGAAGCGAGAATCGTTTGCGGGATCGATGCCCTCAATATTTGATGCCGAGAGCATCGATCATCGGTCGGAGGGCATTCGCCGAGGGAAAACCTGGATCCCCGCGGCCATTCGTGTCGATGAATTCGTGTCGGCTGCCGAGACGACTCGTGAGTCGCGTGGAGGGATTAGAGGATGAGGCATTCATGATACGCTGACGAATTACAAATAATTTTCCATAACTTAATCGTAATAATAATAAGTGACTGGTAAGAAGTAAATTATGAGTAACGAACCAACATACGCTTCCAATAAGTTGATAAAGGTTGTTTCAGGGTACAAAATTATTTCGGATGGACAAAAACAAGTTTTCCTATGTATTTGAAGTTTTAGAAACAATATTCAAATTCGATTTAAATTTCGCGAGGGTTGGCTATTTCGTTTCGGAACACGATGAGCCTCGATGAACCTCGATGATCTCTGCTCGTCTGTCCGCGCTTCAAGCATTCATTGCTTGCGAAGTCTCTTCATTTTCTTCATAATTTTTGTCAATAACAAAATTCGAGAATTTTATTTTCATTTGGCTTTCTCCATCAAATTTCTTCCTAAATTGCGTACTAAAACTTCTCGATTTTTTGGGAATCGGCAACTTCATGCAAATTTAACCGAAATGGGGCGAATTTCAACTGATTATAAATCCTCGCCATGAATTAATTGCTGCATCAAATAATGAATTATTTATTTATTTTCCTCTCGCTGATACGACAAAGAAACCCGGACAGTGTCGCCGGAAGGCGAAAAAAAGGAAGCAGTCTCTTTGGCTCATTTTTTCTTTGGCTCACGCCAACCAATTTTTATTCTGGAACCGCGCAAGGTGGCAAGGAACAAAAGTTTTCATGGCGAAAGCAGACAAGATGTTTCTCGAGAAAGCAAATGAGATTTAAGTTCGATTAAAATCTGCTTTTTGATGATATTTCCCAATTTTAATCAATGTTAGCTTTATTTTAAGTCGTTAATTTTGGCTATCGGGAACATGCACTTCCTAATAATTGTATTATTTTATTCATTAAAATTTTCAGGAAGAACGGGAACAGAAGAAACGCAGGGATGAAACCCTAAAAATGAATCCCTCACAATCATCCCAGTCCAAACGTATGCAAGTGCGGATCGATTGGCTCGATCGGTTCGATCGGTCCGATCGGTCCGATCGGTCCGATTGGCCCGACCGTGCCACTGTGGATTTTCCAGGAAGAGAACCTGAAACCAGGTGCAAGGAAACACAGCAAAGCCCCGAATCCCCACGAAGCGAAGAAAACTCCCGATCCCCAGCGATTCCTAGCGATCCCTAGCGATCCCCACGAGGGCACGGAGCTATTGAACCGGAGCGCTCGACGTGATGGACTTGCAATGGCCTTTAAAAGCCATGGACTCCTTCAAGCACGCCATCTCCTCCTTGCTTTTCCCCGCCAGGTTCGCCGGCTTTCCGGATTTGTTCTCGCTGAGTGAAAAAAAAAAACACATTTTCCTCTTCAGCACGTGTGGATCTGTCAATTGTCTCCTTGGCAATTGCTTGTCAATTGTGCATACAGGGGTCTGAATGAGCAGCGGTAGGAGACGAATTCCTTGCTCGTCGCATCGGCACTACCCTCCTGTCCCACAAAAATATGCCATCTTTCATTAACATAATTAGCATACCACCGACCCTATTTTCCTGAGACTCATCTAAACCTAATCCGAATCTAATCCGAATCTATTCCGAATCTAATCCGAATCTAATCTGAACTTCCGCTTTCAGAAGGCGCACGGAAAATGTATTTATTTATTTTTCTGATTAACCCATTCAATTGCTTTGTTCGGCTGAAAATGTGCTGGCTTCAACAGGGAGCATCAATGAGCGTTCATCGTTATGAGATGGTGAGCCCACATGAGTCCACATGAGCCCACATGGGCCCACATTTCATCCGAAGGTGGCATGTAAAAGCGAGGTGAATGTTTGACTCGGTATCGACCGATCAACGGGAATGCAATCCGTGAAACTCAACTTCGCGGTAATTGCGTTCTCCGGGGAGTTGCTTTTCTCTGCAATTGCATTCTCTGGGCAATTGCGTTTTCCGGGCAGGGTTAAAGGCTGAGAGGAAACAGCGTCACCTCCGTGATGCGTCGAAGATGCAGGCATTTTCATTCGTCAAGCTTCGCGCGGCTAAAACTAATATAATGATAACATTAGTAATAAATTTTCGCGTCGTGAAACCTTTACATTTATTCCCAATAGTCATCCCGTTTTTCGTCACTTATTGTGAATTCGCAATTTCCTCTTGTCTATGTGGAAGAAATCACTGAAAGAGTACGAAATGCCAGATGTTGGGGACGTGCAAGTTTACCCAAAAATTACGTTCAATAAACGCCGCAAAAAAACGATTACTCGCTAATCAATTGAATGCACATTTGTTTATACCAAATAATTGACCTGAAAGATTCTTACGTTCTCCTTCCCCGTCCACAATGCGAGAATGGACTCGATCAACTCCTGGCTGTCGTCGCCGGTTACGCTGGTAAGGAAATCACTATCATTCAGTCAGTGGGTGAGGGGGAAGCAAAGGTGTTCTTGGTTTATGGGTGAGGTTGCTGGTTTATGGGTGAGGTTGCTGGTTCAGGAAGAGGTTGCTGGTTTATGAATGAGGTTGCTGGTTTTGGGATGATGTTACTGATTTAGGGAAGAAGTTGCTAGCTTACTCATGGATTTCTCCCAACGGATCGACTCGATCTGGCCAGATCGTGTAGACCTCGCGATGGTTGCTGCTGCAGCCGTCGGACTCTTGGCAGGGCCAGGTGTATCTCATGACCGTCATGGACTCTGCACGCGACGATCACCGACTTTCAGCTCGAGACCCGAGGAACGAGAGGGATGACGTTCGTGGACTCACCGCATCCGAAGGGGCGAAGGGAGCACGCCTCCGTCTGTCGCTTCACCTCCTGGTCTTTCACCTCCTGGTCTTTCACCTCCTGGTCCTTCACCTCCTGGTCTTTCACCTCCTGGTCTTTCACCTCCTGGTCTTTCACCTCCTGGTCCTTCACCTCCTGGTCTTTCACCTCCTGGTCTTTCACCTCCTGGTCTTTCACCTCCTGGTCTTTCGGCTCCTGGTCTTTCGGCTTCTGGTCTTTCGGCTCCACCTGCACACGGCGCAAATATGCGAAATTGCAAGAGATAAGAGGCCGTGACTCCAGGAAGCTCGTTCGGATCGTCTCCATGAGAAGATCTCAAACTGCCGCAAAATTATAGTTGTCGTGGGCCGAAAAGCTAAAACTTTCCTTTAACCAGGGAATTTTAATGATCATTAATCAGGTGTGATGATAATCAGATAATCAGGTAAAGTATTTTAAAGAGATTCTTTGGGAAAATGACTTTTAATACGTTGGGAAACGCCGCCATCGCGAGTGATCGCGGGTGATCACGATCGACGTGCCAGAAACGCGCAGACAGGGAAGGGGGGGGGGCATTCCAAACCAATAAGCTGTACTAAACCAATAAGCTAGTAGTAAATACTAGTTTTGTAATATAGAATAGATAATAAAACAATATTCAGCAGGAGAAAATGAAAAAGTGAAAGGACACATATTTTCCATCGCGCTGCAGCCGCTCTAATGCTTCCGAGTCTGCTTCCAATGCGCTTTTCCACAATTCCGGAGCAATTTCAACTGGATGTGGAATGAATTCCAAGACCTTATCCTCGGAGTACAATACAAATTAAGAAAATTGTTTTATTAAAAAATGGTTTTCATCTTGCAAAAAACTACTGATGTTGTCTTCACTTTTAAGGTTTCTTCCATTCCTTTGCTATGAGGTAGCTTGGACCAGACCGAAAACACTCTAGGAAGCTTTTGGCATCCGCTAATATCGATGATTTCGATGTCGGAATCGTGGGAAACTATTAGCAGCGCGAGATAAAAGAAGTGCACAAATAGTTGAGACATGCCAATTTGAGGGCATTGGGAGGAACGGACTCGGGCTCATCGCAATCCGGGCCGTCCTTTCCCTTGCGTCGGCCCCGCCTCGCCCCGCGCTCTTTCGCATTCCGGCAAGGACTCGCTGCAAAAAATCACACCATGCAAATTTCGAAAGAGAATTAGCAACACCCCCACCTCCAGGGGAGTACCTTTGCAGTAGAGGCGATAGAACGGCTTCGACGTGTACCAGATGTCCGCCCTCTCGATGGCGCACGTGGCTAGCTTCGAGCCATCCACAAATCCTTGAGGGTTCTCGCAGACGAGGCTGACCATCGCTCCTTTTGGTGCTGGGTATTCCCCGTTCCAGCCGTGCTCGTACACCGCCTTCGCTCCGTAGATCATCGGGTGATCTCTCAGGCAGTGCACTGCGATTTAAATTTTTTTTTGCGATTTATATTTCTGTCCAGATCAGAACCCTTTCAGTCGCGAATTTTTCCTCTCTCTTTTGGATTAGTTTTGAATGAGTCCTTTAAATTGTTACGTACATTTTTATTTTACTTAATTATTTTTTCTCTAAATTTTTTTTGTGTCGGTGAGAGCCGCCGCAATCGAAACACCTCATTCGAAGCTTCAGTGACCTTCCCGCCTCATTGAATGGACCCGAATCATATGTGACTCACAGTTCACGCGATTCCCCTCTGCACCTGCCTAAATCGCACCTCGTAAAAAAAAACGCGACTGAAAAGGGCAATCGAGGCTGAGAACAGAAGGCGGCACTCTGAGCGAAGGCCTTGAACCCGCCGTCGTCGACCAAGTCGCTGAGTCCCCCAGTGACGAGCTGACACGACCCATCCGTCTCCCGATAGTTGAACGCGCTGCACGTCGGATGCTGGAGCACGCACCGGATGCTGCACATCACCTGACTCACTTCCCACGTTTCGACGCTCACGGCGTCGTATTTGAGACCGGGGTGCACGGCGTGAAACGTGGGGAATTCCATGGAGAAGGCCCCTCCGAGTGTGAGGCAGAAAACAAAGGCCCTTTCGGGGATGAGCCAGAAGGTCTCCATCTGTCGACGTGGAAAACTCGAGTCCGACTGTTCGGGCCCCGCGGAATAATCCATGTATCCATGCGAACGGAACTGTTTCCACCGGTTTTGAGAGTCGACAAACACGCCTTAGATTAATGTTTCTTTCCGAAAGAATTCGATCGGCCGGGGAACTGCGGAAGTGCCCCAGCTCGAGTCTCGCTATGCAAATCCAATCATCTGTCGGTGATTAATGATGTCGGGGCAAGATTCAGCTCCGATCGACACGATTCGCTCGATGAGAAGGAAAATGCAACAAGGAATTTTTTTTCAAATGTTTTTTGCTCTAACCAGGCAGGACTTGGAATATGACAATTATGACCGACATCGTCGGTCATAATTGGTATTTATTACACTTCATAAATTTCTCCAGAGACCATCGTTTCATGATATTGCTCAGAAACGAAATAGAAATAGATTTCCTGCACGGTTTCATCTCAGATGTTTCGTGTTTTACAATTGAAAAAAAAATTGCCCATCGTGCCACGGATGCGTTGCCAAAAAGGCATGTCAATTTTTGCTGTCGATTTAGACTTTGCTGATTTTATTAACAAACTGCACTTATATGAAGGGTTTTCTTCATATAAGTGCAGTTTGTTAATAAAATGTTGAGTCCAATGAAGCCTTTTCCTCATCCACATCTCGCTGGGCATCTCAAGGACTTCGCGAGAAGCCAGTGGAAGTCCATTGCCCCGGTCGATCGGCTTACAAGGCCGACTTGGGAGTGATGATGTCATCACGGCAATCGATATCACATGTCATGCTCACATCACGTCATCCTCACTTCACGCCATCAGTTCCCATCATCCTCAGTTCGCTGCGTTGGGTCGCATCTGACACGTGGATTGTCTCCGAGTCCAATTTCGCCTGAAAATGAAATAGATGATATGAGGTCAGTTGATGGGCGCTCGTCAACTGGTCGTTAGGGTTTCATCTCCTTTCATATAGGCAAGGAAACCGTCGAAGGAGATGAGATTTCCATTTGGGTCGAAAATGACCTCAATCGTAGCATTATTGGGAGAGGGGCCTCGGCGACTTCAACGAGGACGTATGTTCCTTTCACGGCATTAATTATTCAAGCTGCTAATACTGATGCAATCGCTGATGCAATCGATGGCCGAATGTAACAGGGCCATTTGGAGTGGACTTAAACCGATCTGGAGTGGACGCAAGCCGATCTGTAATGGTCTCAAACCGATCCTAATGGTCTCAAGCCGATCCGTAATGGTCTCAAACTGATTTGGTTTGGTTTAAAATCGATTTGGTATGGACTCAAATTTATTTGTATTGGACTGAAATCTATTTGGAGTAGACTCGAACCGATTTGCAATGGACTGAAATGGATTTGGGGCGGACTCGAGCCGATTTGTAATGAACTGAAATGGATTTGGAGTGGACTCGTGGGTGGCATCTCCTTATTTTTGCACGTCCCATTCATCGACGGAGCCACATCGACCGATTTGGATGCATCTTCAGACCATCGCCATGGCGACGATTCCCGAGAAAGGGAGTGCTGGAGTGGACACAGCGTCGATGCCAGGCGTGTCGCAGTCTCGCTCCGCCGGAGCTCTCGCTCGTGTGCGAATTCGGATGCGGATTCCTTCGTCTCTCGTCCGTGTCGGTCGGGTCCGAGTGCAGATAATACCCTTGGAGGATGAGTGGACCGTTTTTCGGCATACCTGGTCGGGGTTCTGTGCGATGCAGGTCGTTTTCCGTGCCTGAAAGTGAACTAAATTTCTCAAACACGCTGTCTTTCCCTACTTTTTCATTTACTATTTCATTTTTACTGTTTCATTTACTATTTCATTGCCCTTCAGACATCTCACTTCAGTACGGTTGCGTCATTTTAACCATCTACATCATGCAACACACATTCGGGCTCATTTTCAAGTCCCATCTTGCATAATCAATCGGAAGCGATAGTTACTTGGGGTTCTCGACCTTTTTTAGCCTGCGGATCCTTTTTGGAATAAAATTGAACTTCGCGAACAAAGTTCTTGCACTAAAATTAGAGCAAACAGATTTTGAAGCCAGTAATGTTATAGTTTTCTGAATTCATACATTCTTCATTCATACATTCAATACATTCTCAATTTGCCAGGAACTAGGTAGGAGAGTGTTCTTAAAAATATATTACTAATTAATTAGGAAAAACATGAGAAAGGCATTTTAAAAACTTTCTCGGCAAATGGAACTTTGTTTCTTCGTGGGTTTGCGAAAGTGCATAAAAATCACTACGGTTGTCATGGCTTTCGAATTGAAGTGCAAACATTTTTTGTGTGCTTCTTGTCCATTAAGAACCAAGACGGACCAGACTCGTTTGCCAAAAAGTACTTCACTTACCTAAATTGTACAAGTTCGGTACACGATGCGACCGGACTCTCCTTGAAAGCAGAAATAATGAACACGGTGAGCCATGTCCCATGGTGGCTCATTCATTCATTCATGGAGCCTTGGTGGTTCATCTTTTACTCATGAATGCTTTCGCCACTTTGCCAGCCTGGAAATTATTCATTAGTTCTCTTGAAAAACTCGATTCGGTGGTGGGAATTTGCGCCATCTAATCGGGTGATCAATGCCAGAAACATTTCCTTATTTTCTGTAATTGTACAGTAGATAGCGAAAGGAACTCTTTCCGAGCGAAAAATTGGCGTATCTCATTCGTTTCATTTCCGTTCTTTCCTTAATATTTATTGACAAACAAAAGAAAGAGAAGACAAAGGAAGTCAATTCGTAACTCATCTGTCGAAATAAATCCCGTGGTATTCCAAAGTATTAATACAAATTAATATCCCATCTTGTCTGCTTTCAGTTCTTCCCGTTTCCGTTTGGTTCTCGGACGAGCAGGCATTCAGGCATCATTGTCGACATTCACTGGACTCATCACCTCATTATGAAATATCATGGAACAGTTCATAACTAATTATGGCGTTTGGGAGATGAGGCACAGCTGCTTAATTAAGAATTGGAGATTCCCATCTGCCACCGCGGATTCAAAGCGACAAGGCATTTTCCTATTGGCTTCTTCTCACTTCCGATATTGGTCCAAGGAAGCGTGTTTCCTTCCTCTTCCAATATATTGGGGAGTCAGAAGAGGATAAAGTATTCGAAAGCGATAACCTTGTTATTGTCGAATTCGAGGTTGAGTTACAGCTGAAACTTGGTCTTGTCCTAGCTTAATGATGATCCTGCTAAAGTCAAGTTCCACGCAATTCAAATGAAGTCTGATTAATTTCAGGTTGAGGTAAGTTTCACATCGTGAAACATTTGTGAGTTCTTTCAAGTCCTCGAAGTCCGTCCTTAAACGAAATTCGTTGAATTTGTGGCGGAATGGAGCGACGAAGCACGAGCAGAGACAGGCTGTCGAGCAGACGACAGAAGCGGGAGCCGACGGCTTCTCCCCGTCCGTCTCTCGTCTCGGCGAGCGACCCATTCGTCCGCCTGGACGACGAGAAGTTCCTGAAGAGGTTCAGGATGCCGAAGCAGTGCGTGGTGGAGCTGCTGCAGGAGGTGCTGGAGGATCTGGAGCGACCGAGCAAACAAGGGCTGCCGGTTCCGCCGGTGGTGCAGCTGCTGGCGACGCTGAGGTTCTACGGCAGCGGGAACTTTCAGATCGACGGCGTGGGTCGACAGGTGGGGACCCAGGGGAGCGTAGGGAGGGTGGTCGCTCGTGTCTCGAGGGCCCTGGCAGCCAAACACACGCGATTCATAGTATTCCCGGTCGGGGCGGAAGCGGCTAGAGTCCGCACCGGATACTTCGCGATCGGCGGAATCCCTAAGATCGTCGGAGCCATCGACGGAACCCACATCCGGATCCAGCCACCCACCGTCCCCAACCCAGAACTATTCCGCAACACCGACGGCTGGTTCTCCATCAACGTCCAGGCGGTCTGCGACCACAACCACCTCTTCACCGACCTCGTCGCCCGATGGTTCGGCTCTGCCCTAGACGCCCAGATTTTCCAGAACAGTCGCCTCTGCGCCGACCTCGAAAGCGGGGCCGTCGCAGGTCGCCTACTCGGAGACTCGGCATACCCCTCCAAACCCTATCTCCTGACCCCGATCGCCAACCCCCAAACCCCCGCTGAAAAGCGCTTGAACCGTGCCCACGCCCGAAGCCTCGCCACGATCTCACGGACCCTCGAGACCTGGAAGCGGCGATTCCCTTGCCTCTCCAGGCAGCTGAGGACCAAGCTGGACGCCTCGCTCGTCGTGATCGTCGCCACGGCCGTGGTCCACAACTTCTTGCAGCGCCGGAAGGCCCCCGACTTCGCCTCCGATCGCTCAGATCGAAGTCTGGATGCCGTTGTGAGTTTTTCCTTTCGGTGCATGAGAGCCTGAGATATACCGACATACCGACTGCTTCTTATGTGATATTCGACAGGTGGAAGAAGTGGAAGGTTCGGATGGGAAGACCAGTGCGGTTAGCCGGCTGGTTACGCAAAACAAGTTCAGCTCAAACCTCCAGTAAAATTTACACCTCAGGTAAGAATTATGATTTATTAATAATATATTTGTTCATTATTATTAATATTATTATTATTTATTTATTTATTTTTTTTTTGGGGGGGGGGACAAATTACTGAATAATTCAAAACAATGAACTTTGACCAAGCTGAAGTGCATTGCAGTGAATCGTTTTGCCAAGTGCCTCCCAGTCAGCAAAACTGGACCAATGAAGGTTTATAATAGAAAAATGTTTAGAGGTTAACAGATGAACGAGCTCAAATGACCTCATGAAAATGCATGTCGCCTTTCAAACGAATGTGCCTTTCTACTCGAACGTATGCGAATTCGAAAGCTCACATTTAAGTCTTCCCTTTTCGCCATGTTTTTTTTTTTAGGTCCTTGAAGCCTCCTATGCGGTCCTGCTCTTTCGTGCTCGCAGATTTCACGGAGGATTTCCGGTTTCCATGGTGTATACACGTTTCTCATCTAATAGATGTATGGCTCTGTGACGTCTAAAAAATTGGAGTGTCTCAATTATTTCCCTGTCCGTTGCAAAGGTCCGTGAGGTGCAAACTGCTACTGTGATGTTGATCAGCATTCAAATTTCAATACATCATAGAAAATAGATGAGGCAATCGGACTTACCGGGATTGGTTTCCAATTTCAATTTTTGCTTCTGTGAGAAAGAGTCGAAAAAATGTCGAGAAATGTTTAAATTTTGCGAACAGGAAAACCGATCTCTCAAATTCAAGCATGAGGTGTTCGTGGGACAATGTGGAACAAATCGAGCAAAACCATTCGGAGCATCAAATATGCGGCCAGTTTATTATTAGTCATGAGTAAGTTACGCTTGGTTATTTCGTAATTATAATTTTTTTTTAAGTCTTTATTTCAGTGGACGGAGCATCGGTTCTAAGGAAATATTACATGTAATAAATATATTATATTTTCAAAACATATTACAAAGCATTTCTGTCTAGAGTTTGCTTTCTTCGTTTCATTTTCGGCATTGTCGGCTGGAAGAAAGGCCTGATGTCCTATATTTTTCTCGCGGTAAGACTTTTAAACAGGAATCGCTTCCGTTTCTCAAAGAATTGTTGCAAAACATGGGAAAACAACGTCAGCATTAAATGCACAGGATTTAACGTATTCGGGGATCAACTTTTTCAAAGGAAAAAAATTATTTAAAAAATTTTACAGTTTTTAGCAAAATTAAAGGAGTATTGATTCAAACGTCCTCATTCAGTCGTGGTCGAGCGTTCGTAGCGCGAGGACGTGTTGGAGTATACTCTCGAGGTTCTGTCAGCTAAGTCGTGAGTTAGTTGTTACCTGCCTACTTTGTAGCAGTATTCATAAGTTTTCTGATAGCTACCTCCAACTTCATATTAGATCAGTATCAATCAGCTTAATTGCTTTAATTATTAGCGCATTACTCCTAGTCCTTGTAGTAAAAGAATGCAACGACAGTACAGTCTTACCGGGTTACAACTAGTGTGAAGTACTGCAAAGTATACGTCTAAAGCAGTAGGAGTATCAATAGGGATCAATAACATTAAATAAGTAAGATACCTAGGATGCGTAGATGCGTTCGTTGCAGGGATTGGGTAGATGGGACTAGTGAACGAGAGGTACGCCAGGTATGCAGAGTTTGTAGCTCGGAGGAGCGACTAGAGGAGCTATCGGGAAGGCTCATTAACGTGGAGGAGATAAGAGGGATCAGGAAGGAGGTGAGCGAGGTACAGAGGGATGATTTAGTGGCGAGGCTAGTTAGGGTGGAGGAGGCACTCCGGGGGTTCCCCAGCCTTCCGGTTACGTAATAAAATAGACGAGCTCAGGGGGCGGGCACTGGACAACGGTTTCGATGTCATAGGAATAACCGAGACTTGGGGTGGTCGACTTGGCCGACCTGTTGAGTTCGATGATAACCTGCAGATAGCCACACTTGAAGAAGATCCTGCTGTAACAGTTGAAGAACTTGCCCAAAAACTCAATTCGACCCATTTCTCCGTTCATTGCCGCTAGGAAACGACAGGACAGGAAACGACGGCTAGGAAAAGTGTCAAAACTTGGAAAGTGGGTTCCACATGTGTTGTCACCGGACAATCTTAGAGATCGGGAAAACATTTACGCTTCACAGCATTCTCGTGAACTTCAAGCGCCGTTTTTGAATCGACTCATTAGCAGGATAATCTTCAAGTGTGGCTATCTGCAGGTCATCATCTAACTCAACAGGTTGGCCATGAACGGTCTCCATCGGCTAAGCTGTAGTCACCAGACCTGAACTTCTGGAATCACCGTTGGCATTTCCTCGCATTTAGGGCTTCCTCACCAAAAACATCTTGAATGTTTTTCGTGGCTGCAGTCGCGTTATTCCATTTCTTAAATTCATAAAGCATTATAGGTCGAATGTGTTCCTCTGACACCTCCATCTTGTTTCTAACGTCTAAGAAAAACGGAGCGCTGTTAACTCGTTAAAACCTACGCGTAGACTGAAGACTAACGTCTATACAAGTTAGCATAGACATATTCCATGAGATGGGCACAGATACACGTATAAACAAGACACAAGTTTGGCAATGCGAAAAAACCGCATTACTTTTGGGATGACATGATACTTTTTTGTATTGTGCGAAAAGCGAAACCCTTGCCTCCATCTAGGTGCCAGGTGAATAACTTCAAGGTGTTCACTTCAATACGAACGATGAGGGAACATTTGGTGAGTGATAGGAGAGTACATTTAAAATAGCTCACATAGTGCTCACTTTTTACTCCCGAAACGCTCGGAATTTTCTAAATATGTATGGGAGAGGAGGGGAGTGGTAATGGAATGGCGAAGGGAGCGACATCGATCACTGTCATATGCAGATCTTTACCGGTAGTCGAGGTTGAAATCAATGGTGATTCTGACATCGGCTTCTTTCAACAACTCATATTTATCTGTCAAGAAATAAATTAATGAATTACAAAGAGGAAGCAACTGCTGCAAGAGCACGGAAGGCTACTGCAAAATGTATGTGTGATTGAGTGAGTTGGATGCGCTCAGCACGCGCTTTGCGTAGGTCCGTTCTACTGCGCTGAAAATTCCAACCCCTAATAATACCCCACCTTTATCCCGCCGGGTTTGTGGAAAACTTGGACCTCCTTGAAAGTATCGTGACGCAGGTTCATCTCAAATCCCAATTTTGATTTTGTTGTGAATTTCCTCATCTAACCGACTGATTTTCCTAGTGTTTCTAAAAATGGATATGCCGAAGTAAACAGGGAGAATATACACCCCGAATGCCCAACATTTCCCTTGGGACTTCCACCACAGTGGTGGTGTTGGTAGAAAGTCTGTGTTTAGATCATGGATTTATTCACTTTCAAATAGAGACTCGATACAGTCTTTGGGCAAAGTGAAGTATTCGTTCAGGTTTTGCAATAAAGGAGAGTTTTTCTTCATACCCTTATATCTTGCTTTTGCAGATATGATGTCATTAGGACAAGTTAGAAACATATGAATATGTTCACCTAGGGATTGCAAGAGTAGACTAGAATCGGGGGGATCAAGTAAGAGAAAAAAAATCCCAGGTGGGTTCTACTCATGAGTGGAATGTAAAATTTACCGATTCTGAGAGTTTTCAGGGTGCAAAAGAGGAGAGATGCTTATGGGAGATTTTAAATATTGTATTCGGCAGGTGCTTAGTCAGACGGAAGTTTAATGTCCCGATGACCATTTGTACGAGGTATTTTTTCCCAAGTCAAGGAAACGACAAAAAAAATTAAAGGCTTCGGAATCCATGTTGGAGCTCAAACATTTCCTCCATAATGCCCATTTGGAACCTGAAAGCCAGAAGAAAAAGAATCAGTGCCCCTCAGTCTGCATGTCATTTTTGCTTTCTAATATATATAGACGATCGCGACTGACTGACGCTAATTATAACCATGTTCTAGAAAAGTTAGAAATCTGAAACTTGGTACACATGTACCTACTGGGGTGCAGAGTTCAGTAAAAATCCGACTTTGGAGGTACATGCCCGGGGGGGGGGGGGGTACACATTTTAGGGGATACATTTTTAAAGATATATATTGTGACGGATTAGGACGGCATCGAGAGACTTAACGGTCGTCCTGGGTTTGGTGGTGTAGTGGTAGCATACCAGACTGGCAATGAAGAGGCCCGAATTAAATTCCAGGCCGTTCCTTGGCTTTCCTTTGGCTTCTCATGCCTTCCAACTCCTGCTACTCATTCCCCCTCCGTAACAATGTTTTTGCACTAGTTAAATGGAGAGACCCGGAAAGCTGAAACTTTGGCTTGGACGATCGAGACGATGAGTACGGGAAAAATTTTAAATTCATGACCCATGCCCTTTGGGGGCCTATTTTTAGGGGCTGACGTATTCACGTATTTATTTTTTGCCCTCGCGCATTGATCTAGTGTGGAAAGATGAAACTTGGTACATAACTACCTATTATGATACTGCATGCAGAAAAATTTAGACTTTGGAAGTAAATGCCCCCGGGGGACATATTTGAAAGGGAGATGTTTTCAAATATTTTTTTTGCATCAGTTAAACTGGTGAACATGTAAAGCTGAAACTTTGCATAAATACGACTACTGAGACTAGGAGTTGAAAAAGAATGTTACGTCTCGATACATCCCCTGGATAATTTTTTCGAAGGGCGATGATTAAAACGCCTAAAGGCACATATATTGCAAATGGCGTATTTTCTCGATCCAGCAAAACAGAGGGCGCTATAAAGTTTAAACTTGCCAACAAAAAAGAACTTGATGATGGGTGAGTAAATAAAAATTCTACCTTTACTATATATATAGGACTGTGAGTAGCTGACTGACTGAGAAGTCGCTATTCACATGCTGAGTTCAGGAAAAATTCAACTTTGATGATACATGTCATAGGGGCACACCTTTCGGGAAACATATTTTCAATTTTTCAAATAGTTTTCTTTGCTTCATTGAAACGGAGAGACATGGAAAGCTAAAACCTGGCAAGAACTGGACTGCTGACGCATTGAGCTCATATGTCAAATGTCATGTTTCCAAATGTCAAATATTCCATATGTCAAATGTCATGTTTTTGGGGGCATATTTCTTGGGGACGTAACGTTTTCACAAAATTGTTCATATCCCAGCGAATCGGGCAGAAATAGAAAAGTAGCAGTCGGCGCACGCATAACGGACGTGATGTTGATTTAAGGAAAAATTCAACTTTTGGTGTGCGTCTCCTCAGAGCACATCTTATGGGTTTGTTGCTTTTCCAAATACAATTCTTTTTTGCAAGCAAAAAGAGGAAACATATAAGGCTGAAACTGGATGGCATGGAGTTCGCTGAGTCAACATTTCAGAAGAAATAAAATTTTCGTTAAAACCCATCAGGACACTTTTTTTTCAGTCACATTTTCCTGAATTTTTTTTGATCCAACGAAACAGAGACAGAGAATTTAAACTTCGCTCAGAAGTCCCTGTTTGATGGCTGAAATCCAACTTTTGAAATATGTCTCCTTAGCGTAGGTTATAGGATGGAAGTATTTCAAACTGTATGCTCCACCCTGACAAAAAGGAAAACATGAATAGATTTCAAGTTAGGCGCACTAGAAGTAATCGAAGTAATGATTTTGATAAAAATGAAGACTTTCGTCTCCATATGTCCCGTATTTCAATGAAGACGTACTAAAAACGCGTGTTTCCTATTTCGTAAAAAATAAATGAATTAATCACTATCCAAGGTAATGGAGCGCCGAAGGCACGACCATAGAGAGTTTGTTTGCTCGAAGGGCAAACAAACCCGCTAGTATAAAAATGTTAATAATATAGATTATCCAGGACATTCCTTTGGAAGATGCATACAAGATTATGGAATTCCAGGAAAACCCTGACCAATTCATTTCAAAGAGGAAGATATTGAAATTTCCAACTTCCCCATCGAAATTCATGATTCATGCATAATTATTGAAACTGTACACCTGCCCATCCACCCATTGTGAAGCGTTGGAGGCTAAAGTTTGACCTAGCGACCAGCCATAGCGATAGTTTTTGCATGGAATGGAGTCCTTTTGAGATTTAACGATCATTTTAGGTATTGTGAAAAACCTACTTAACAAGATGAATTAAATGAACCTTGAGTTTACTTTGAACAGGTCAAGGGACTTGGTGCAATTCAAAGATTCCTCTCATGATTTAGTTAATTGGAAAATTTTTCAAGCAACGAAAATATGCCAAGCCTATGACATACATGATGAAAGGAATAGACTTTAGAAGAAGACGCCCCTCAGCTTATTTAGAGAACACCGTATGTAAAGTAAAATAAAGGACATACCTGTGCAAGAGAAGCTGCCCTACGAACGATAGCGACGTTCGACCAGGACGTCTGCAAGGGAAAGAGAACCGTTTTGATAGGAAAAGTGCTTGTCATGGTTGAGGCTTAGCACTCTCTACATAACGCTTTGCAACTTTGAAAATAATAACTTCCTGATGAATGTTTCGATTCCTTCCTTGATTTTTCAATATGTTTTGCTTTATTCCTGGACATATTCAGCCAATATAAAACTACTTTTAATGGTTAAATCATTTGTACCGATGAGATTTAACGTACATTGTAAGGTAGAACTCATTGAACTTCAATTGGGTGGGTTCGTCGAAATCTGCCCGTACATGGTTCTATTGAACTCAATGCTCAAAAATGTTTGTTGGAAAGGATTGTCCTAACCAGTTTCTCTCGGCAAGTAAAGGGAAATCTCTGTACTGCACTTAATCAATGTAGGCTTGATCATCCCCCCCCCCACCCCTAAAAGAAAGAAACATACAGTAGAACAAAATGACTTGCATTGGGAGCAATATAATTAATACCAGTTTCCCTTGACTGTTGATATGGACCAACCGTGAAGATAGATTGATCTTTAAAATTGGGACAAAGACATGGATCTGGGTTTCTTCAAATCTATATATAAAGAAACAGACAGAACGAGAAGCAGCTATAAACCCTACTTGCTGTCTGAAAGAAATCCTCTGTCTGGTTCATCCGAAGATTCCACCCACATAGTTCCACATAGTTACCAACCCCTGATTCTACTACATTGCTTATACATCAACTACACCTTCAACTAATATCCGACCAAATGTTCCAAGCAATATCATGCCTAAATGTATGCTATCAGACGGTACTTATCCTTGCAACACAGTTTCACTGCGCATTAACGGACTCTGTCCGTTCTGACAATGATTTACTAGACACCGAGTGGTCTGAAGACTGCCATGCCAAAATGTGAGAATGTATTGTTATTTAAATTCATGCATTTATGAGGAATATGCACTTTAAGGAAATTTGCATGATATGGACAATGGCCTATTAGAAAATTAAAATCATTATTTCACAGAAGTGCTTATCGTCTACGCTCGAACGTCTTCAATTATTTTTCGAATTTGGAATGCACTGGGAATTCGATGATAAGGCAAATGGGGAAGTATCAAGAGTATACTCGGTAAGCAATCTACATTGATATTTTCTAAAAGATTTAAGGAATCCATAGGACTATTAGCATTTTCACGTCTTCTATTGTCCACTTGTCCACTATTGTCCTAATTTCTCCTAACTTCCATACTTCCACTTTCGGCCTTCAAATTTAGCATTTAATCATGATTTCGCATTCTTTAGAAATCAAGTTTGAACGTCGAAAGTGGAAAAATGGAAGTCAGGAGACAACTTTGTAAATTAATTCATGAATGCGTAGAATGGTTCCTCCTTAATCTTCATATTTTCCAAAGGCATCACAATTCCTTGTCAGAGAACAATTTGAATTCTATTTTAAAATCCTGGGAACTTAAAAAATTAATTTGGGAAATATGTGAAAATATTTCTTTTTATTTATTCATAGCTATACAGTATATTCATGGCAAACAATGAAATGCGCGAATGAAAAGGCATGGATTTCGAGAAGAGCTCCTTTATGCAGCCTAGGACAGAAGCATACATTCCTCTACCTTCCCTATCTTCCTGGAGCTACATGTAGCAAATTGGGATCTTGACTTAAAATTAAACCATGAAATTAATTTCAGAAATATGTGAACTGGTATGCCTCAAATCGACGGAAGATCCAGAGACGTCTTCCAGCTAGAGTGAGAATTTTCGCTAGGAATGGAAATCAGGATGGGAAAATAATAATTTATTTCTATATTTCCGATCTTTTTTCGTTTTGTTGCCCTCTTGCCTAGTGTGCTGCTCTTACATCACTCTCGCTTCTTTCATCCTTCCTTTCCTCTCCCATGAAAAGAGTGGAGAACGAGAACGTAAGTAAATTTCCATGATCAGTACGAAATAAATGCCTACTTATTTTTTCCCATAATCTTCAGACTGAAAATTATGAGATTTACCACAAAAACGTACCATTCCCTACTGTATGCACAAATGTTTTTCTCTATAAAGGTTAATTTTAAAAAGCTTGGAACCCAGGGCCTCAATAACATTGTACAATAAAAACTAACGGAATTCAAGTCCATCAGACAGGTAAATCTGTAGGTAGAGTAAGAAAACCGTTAATTTCGTTTCAGCAATAATTTCGTTTCCAGCCATTGCAGCAAATGTTCCAGCTAAGACTATACAGGGAATTTTCCCCATTTTTTTGGTTCAGAGTTCGTCATATTGTCTTAGCTGTTGGCACCTCACATCCTGGAAACTCCTTTCTGAATGCTTGCTATGTCACAATTAATAATTGAGGTTTGATATGGCGATAGATTATTTGTTGTAAATTAAATTAAAGCATTTTGAAGCTGCAACAGAAGAAAGGGTTAATTCGTATAATAATTTTTCACTTTGCTTGCTTAATGCATTTTAGTACTCAATCCTATCCTGTGTGATTATCCTGTAGTATCATTTTCAATTCGGGTACATATTTCTGGCCCACCCTGTTCATTTGAACCTCACAACGGGTTTGCAGGCAAATTTATTTATTTACGATGATTGATCGATGTGAAAAAGTTAAACAGACATTACTTTCGTGCCGTTCCTAGTACGTTTCTTGTAAATTTTGTCCTCAAATGAAATGGAGAGACATGGAAAGCTGAAACCTGGCAAGAACGAGACTACTGACACATTGATTTCAGTAAAAATATCAAGTTCTGGATGCATACCTTGGAGGAATATTTTTGTTTGGTAACGTTTTCAAATAAATTTTTTTCTAACCAAATCAGGCAGAAATAGTAAGATGAAACTTGGCACACCTGAGGTCGTGGTGACTTCAGAAAAAAAAAATCAAGTTTTGAGGGACATACTCTCAGGGCACATCTTCTGGCTGCGTCGGCTATTCCAAAGAGACTTTTGCATCAGAAAAAAGGCAAATAGAGCAAACGAATAAGGCTGAAACTTGGTATGTGTTTCTCCGAGTAGCAATTTCAGTTTTAAAATATTAATTTTTAGCGAAACCCGAGGGCATTTTTTTTGTAAAATACGCAATTCCCTGAATTATTTCAGATGCAATGGTTTTTTCATTGAAACTAGTTGCGAACTAAAGGAAGTTGAAACTTGGAGCGGAAGCACCTGTTCGATTGCTGAGTGCAGATCCTACTTTTCAAATATCGCCCTTCAGGACAGATTATGAAGAGATTATAAGTTGGGCACACAAGAAACAATCGGAGTAATTATTTCGATGAAAATATCGGTTCTTTCTCTCGATATACATTTCGACAGGTACATGCTTTTAATACGTTTTCGCCACTTTGAAAATAAATTAATCAATGAATCACTATATTGGACAATGGAGCGCTGAAGGCGCGACCGACTCGCTAGTTCCATATAATGTAGTAAAACTTTTCCTGGTTCCTGACGTTTTCCGGACTGGAAATTGTGTGATTTATTCAAAATCGGTGATTTAGGTTTTCATAATATTGGGTTGGGATTAAGGGGAGGACTTCGCAGGAAGGTAGGAGTTTGTTTAACTACCCTATGCTCTACTGGAGTGCTCTGTTCTAGGACGTCTGGAGGCGTCTGGAAATTATTCTGAACTAGGTTTAGATCAAAGCGTGCGCCAACTCAAACTAGCATTCAGATAAGAGAATCAAACCAGGCTCATCCAAGAGAGCTAGACTGTGAAATCCGGACCAGGTGACTAATGGCATCGGAGTTTGCGTTTAGGAAAAAGCTTTCATTAGCTGGCGCCCAGCCTTGCGCTTTTTGCCTTCCCCTTCAACTCTGCTTTTTGAAATAAGTTGGAACTATGTTGTGTCCCATTGCCCTTGAATAGAAACTTCAAACTTGCGTGCAATATTATTTGCTGTCCTGGCAGAGACGAATTCCCCGCTGCGGGGGGAGGTGAATTAATGATCATGAAGGCCATTTACACTTTTTTCACTTTTACACTTTTTTCCGAGTGATGTTACATGGAGAAAAAAGGTGCTATCATTGATGGATATAGGGAAGGGGAGAAGCATGCGAAAAAATAATGAACGCTTACTCGGACTGAGGGGAGGCAATCCTGTCAATTGTCGGTCCAATTCCCACAATATGAGTGCTGTGTGGTGCGTGAAACCCACAGCAACCTTCCCTTCAAAGGAGATTTGCGTCACATTGGAAGGGTCACGATCCTCATATATTTGAGGCATATTCTCAACCGATATCCACAGGGCGTTTTCCTTAGCTGACGGAAAGAAACAAGGAAAATAAAAAATGAAATTACATGAATCTGAAATTTTATGTCAAAACAGTTTTCCATTCTTATAGTCTCTTTTGTAACCGTACTCACTAAATTCATGTCCTAAGAAAGCACTGCAGTTTCCACAGGTAATTTCCAACAAAATTTTTCGTGCTCTTTCACCATATAATTTCTTCTTAGTATCTACTTTCGCAGAAAGATTTTACTTGACTCGGAAGGTTCTTTGGAGACAAACTGAACCGCATGCTGCTAAAGGAAGCACAAGAGGCAAGATATTATAATTCCTTTTCCACCCATTCCCTAACTATTAGGATATAAGAGGAGCGAATACTTTTGGGAGTGTGACAATAAAATATTAAACGTTACTGGGAGGGGAGGATACGTTATTAGCATATTTTTGCATTGATCTGGAGCTACCTGGAGAAAAGGAAAGGAAATAAAGCAAACAACAAGAATAAATGTAATATTGATCAATTGAACTATTTTTGCCTCTTTTCTTGTATCTCTCGCCGTCCCTCTCTCGGCAGTCTCGGTCTTACAATTTTTTTCTTCATGTATTGACATTCGCATGGTGCAACAAACATGGTGCACAAAACGTGCAAAGCTCAGAATTTTATTTTGAAGCCTCAAAACCAGTTTGAAAAGGAGATATTCGAAAAGAAAAACTCGAAAAAGACCCAGGAGAAAATGTGAATAGAGGAAAATGAAAGAAAATTGGTCAATATCTGGATTGCTTCCATTTCTTCAACTTAATTTGATGGACATCTCAAATCTGGACAAATTTTAAGAACATACGTCCTTTCTCTTGGTGTACTATCATACATTCTCTCAGATGAGGCCATATGAGCCTAAGTAGGACAAAAGTAGTAGGCCATAAGCGGCCCATGCACTTTACTGGCACATTAGGTGAACTTTTTTGTGAAAGGCCCCTTTTTTTCGTTTTTGTTGGCAGTAACGTTTCGATTTTTGCTAATTCTCTCATAAGATGAATAGTCTTGATTCAAAGATTCGGCAGATAGGTATTTCAATGCCTGCGCGTATGAGCTAAAACCTCAATCTACTCTGTTTGAATATTTATTTAACTTTAATGGCTCCTGTTGGGGCACGGTGGGTCACTGTCTTTGGGGCACTATAAGTCAATTTATTTTTGGCACAAAGGATCATAACCCAGTGCGCCAAATGTTTTCTGATAGTTGGCAATGCAGATCAGGGTTTCCTTTGCAGTCTTTTTCGGTCTAATAAAGCGCAAATAGAAGCGGAAGGCTGTGTAGAGTTCAACACCAGCAGATGTGAAATTCTTGGATGCGAATGAATAATACAGAAATTTCCATACATAATCATATAAACATTTCAGATTTAAGGGTTTAAATTTATCTAGACAACTTTGGTGGAGTGTGTCTGTGTTCAAGAGCATCTCCTTGGGTGCAAATACGTCTTTGTGTGATGACTTTGGGGCAGATGAAGTTCATTAAAGTGATGATTATAGGGAAGACCCATCGTACCCGGACACGAACACAAGGTGCTCCATTGTAAAATACGACTTTATCGCGAGACACCTGTATGCCAACAAATTTGAAACTGGATTGTGCAGGTGCTTGGAGTACTTACACGCGAGTCCTTCCATTGCTTCAGAGGAATAATAAAAAGCTTAAGTTGCAGGCCCGCAAAAAAAAGACCCAAGGTGCCCATATTCCCCTATATAATGCCTGAAATGAAATGATCCTGGACTTCCCCAGTAGCACAAAGGTAAAGAGCCATTGCTAAATTCAGTTGCGGATTTCTGCCGGAGATGGGAACGTGGCGGCAAGTGGGATTGATAGTTGGTGGCCCACTAACTAATGTAGCTGCAGACCAGCTCTCTTCCCACAATGTGGCTCGCACTTCCCTAAATACAATACCAAGAGGGCCCACTAGATGATACCCATGTCCCTTGCACACAACAAATGCAATTAAGGTCCCGCCTTCACGATTTAGCAAAAGGATTTCCTTTCCTCTTCCTCTTTTTGTTTTGCAATTCATATACAGATATGAGGAAAGTGCGGAAGTATTATGTTTTAATTGCAATCTTTGACTCAGGGAAATATTAAATGCTGAAGTATATATGGAATACAGGAGTGTACAGAATAAAAAATGGAAAAGTGCACACTTTCTCTCACATCACACATCGTATACAGCCCAATCCACTATTGAAATTCAAGAAGCAAGAGGGACGGATGATTATATCTTTTATCTTTCCAATCATGGATAACTCATGGAAATATAGCAAAAAATATATATACAGAGGCAAGATGGTAAGACTCACAAAATTGTTACCCTGCATAGCATATTCGATCTACGAAGGCAAATATACATATCAAATGATTTGTAGTCTGGTACAACGGTTGGATTGAAAAAAAAAACATGCAGAAATATATGGCCTCTATCTATATTATTTAGGAGAAGTATTAATAATTGTCACGTTTAAGCCAAGAAAATGTATTACTGGAATATCACATGAAAACTTACAGATGCAGAATGATTCCTTTATAACACATTTTTTTCCCATGAACAACATAATTTCTTCTGCGTCTGGTCTGGAGTGCTTTTTTCGACACAATTTCGTTATTCCTAGATTCTATTAGACCGAATCTTGCATAGACATTGAGAGTGAACCAGACTTGTAATCTTTCATTGAAAGGCGCATATTATGCCCTTTCTAACGATACCAAATTTGAGATTGGCACTCAATGGATTGATGAGACATGACTATTTGACTGTAGCAGTAGTACCGATATTTCACTTGGAGGGGGAGTTGCAGATGTCTGTCGCTGACACTAGTCAAACTGTTCCGTCAAGGGAAGTTTTTCGTACTACTGCATCAGTCAAGCAGTCATACCTCAATAATCCATTGGGTGTCAATCTCGAGTTTGGGATCGCTAGAAAGGGCGCAATATGCGCCATTTGATGGAGTATTATAAGTTTGGTTTCTTGGAGGGGCAATTGCACATATTGGTCACTGACACTGGTCAAACTTTTCCGTCAAGGTAGATTTTGGCACTGTTGCATCAGTCAAATAGCCATATCTCAATAATCTGTTGAGTGCCAATCTCGAAATTGGTATCCATAGAAAGGCCATTACATGCGCTTTTGAATAAATTATTAGAAGGAAGAATTCCAGAGGTGGAAAGTGTCGCTTTTCACCACTGAACATGATGAAACCGTTCAGTCACGTGGAATTTATTGTTTTATCTTTGATGGATATTGCCTATAATCAATTTAAAGATGATTTAGCAAATAAAATGACACCAGAATGAAGCTTCTATCGTAATTAGAAGAGAATTTATTGCAGAAACAGTTTCACAATTCCTGTAAGTATGGGCACAGGGAGTCAAAATTGGCGCCAGTCAAATGCATATATCAGGACATTGGTTAGAGATATAAAAAATTGGCTGAAATTGGTTTCTTTAAATCGATTCCGCTACATGTATGGCTATGTTCGTCCAATTCGGTGCTGGTCGAGCTTAGGGTCTGGTCGAATTGGCGTGGAATGACCCTATATTGAAAGAACGTGCCTATTCACTTCCTTCTAGAGTGAAAGCATGCACCTCGTGACTTATTAATGGGAGGGTGAGACACTCCCAGGGAATAAATATGCTAGAATTTGCAACAGTATCCTCCATCCCTCAAATTGTCCCCTTATTGTTTACCTTTCACCTTCCTTGCCACCACCCTTTTCTTTACCGTCCTTCTCGTGCTCTTCATGCTAAGCGCCGTCTTCTTCGTCTTCATCACAAGCATGTATCTTGGTGGGGTTTCCTCCCAAAAGAGTAGGATCCCCTCCAAATCTCTCTCTTCTATATTAGGAAGAAATGTCCCTGAAAGAGAGTCATGATTCTTAGCCAGTTCAAGAATTTCTAGGTACCCTAATGAACGGATTATAAATCGTCATATGCCCGCATTGTTTCATGGTAACAATCGAATAAGCTACACATATAAATTTGCGATTTATTGTCAAGCATTTCTTCCATTGCGATTAACATTGAAATCCACTAAAGGGTTTCTTTTGCAGACAGTGGTTATGCAGATAATGTATTTTGCACAATCTAGGATCCCATTCAAGGATTAGATCCTTCAACTTTTAATTACTCCGGACCATAGTTTTTTTCCTCTCAGGTTCTCATAAATATTCCCTGAAAAATTGCAAAATTTTCCAGAACGGCAGAGCGTCATCTAATTTCAGTAAATATAATAATTTTTATCCATAATTTCAGAGAATGCACCTACAATCAAGAGATCAAAATCCACTCGTTCTTGATAACTTGCAACGTTTTGTAATGTTCTGCAATGTGATTTTGGAGACCTGTAGGTCTCCCCGCCTTGAACGTAATGAATGCCATGGTTTGTGAGGGACATCAGGAGTTCATGCCCATTACGACATTCAGTATCAGGTCGAACGTCTATTATTATAAGCTACGCCTGTTCCTCTTAAAGCATTTTATTTAATTGTATTTTATTTTCTTTTGTATTTTGAGAGTACGTATTAGTCACTTACTGTCAAGGACTTTCATCTACAAGGTGGTCTCAAAATGCTGCATCTTTTGTGCACTAGGAATCTACGGGTAGCAGCAACTTCATATTAATACATCCATGCCATTGTTCCATGTATATATGATAATATAATTTAATTACTGTTCTAGCCTTAATTGTGTTATGATGATGATGATGGTGATACATGTGTTGAGTTCTTCAAAATAAACATTACCTAAATCTAGTCGTTAATAATGTCACAGTACTAGATTTAATTTCCTTAATGGAAACAGTTCTTCATTTTTTATTTTTAGGTTTTTTAAAGTCATATGTTAGTATCTGCTCTTAACGTCAACTGAAAGAGGGTGAAACACAAAAAACTTTCCTCGAAACTTTATGGAATGATTTAATAGGTTAAGGTTAATTTAGCAGCGCGAAGAAGAGTAAGGGAAGGAATGACTCACTGGAAGTTTTTTCCCCAATGAGAATAATGACCCGCTCTAGAAGATCTGCGACTGATTGGATTAGAGGGAACGGATTGGCGATGTCATCCTTCATGAATATGTCCTGTATGGTGTGAGGCAAATTTGGTACCTAAAATCTCTGTGAAATTGTCACTTCTTCATGCAGTGGACTCAGAATTACAATTGCATTTTTAATAATTGACTGAAATAAGTGATTGATATGGACGTCGAATTTCGGCAAAAAATATTAAATATTATTTTCTCATTTCGGTTTTTCTGTGAATGAGTAATGTTTTACTTTCACTCCAAAACCAAAAATGGTCAGTTTTTCATGCGTAGAATAACTGTTAACTACTGCTAACTCTAAAAAAATAGTTGAAGGCAAGCTATTTCAAAATGTTGGTGTTGGTGGCCTGTGAAACAGTAGACGTGGGGGCCTCATAACGATAGATTTATTCATCAAGGCAACTACTGACTGAAGATTAATAGATGGGCAGATTATCATGAAAACTTGTTTAAACTTTTTTTAAGCTATCTCCAAAATCATAATGTGCTGAGTGATTAATTGGTCAAAATTTGAAATGTTGCACTTTTCCCCTTGAATTAGGTTCAAGTAGGATCAAAATCTTTGGATTCAAATCGAATGTGATCCTTTTATTGAAAAGGTCATGAAATAAGTAAATGTTCGATTTTAAAAATCTCGATTTCTATTAATTTCAAAAGTCAGAAGGACTTCAGAAGGACCCAGTGCTAAATTGAAGCTGTGCAAGGAAGGGAACTTTTTTTCCTCTCAAAGAGAAAAGTTTTGAAATTATATCTGGCACTTCATGAAAATTGTTTGAAAAAGGGAACAAGAATTTCAAGTTAATTCCTTGAATGACGTTAATTTTAGATGTTGATATTCAATAGTGGTCTAACCATTACACAAGATATTATAGTATCAAATTATCCTAGAATATTAGAAAAATTCCAACGTTGGAGGTTACAACGTTAGAGGAACATTACCCTGGGAGCAATTCTTTTCATGAAGGCGCTTTTAACACTTTCGCTGCCATACGACCCGCTGGAGGGTCGTACAGGTCCTTTCTACCAGATCATACAACCTGCCGACGGGTGGTTTGCATTGCTTTGCGTGATACGATCTATTGACCTCTTCCTTTCATCTTACGAATTTTATCGTCGCCTTCTGATGAGGTCAATTTTAAATCAAATTGGCGGTGTTTCATTTCTCATTTCTTTTTTTTTACAATGTAATCAATATAGGCATATCTCTGTATAAGGGTGAAGTGTAAATTACTTCCTCCTCATTTCTGCGTATAGGGCATATTACGGGAGTTTTTATATATAGTATGTACGTGGACATATCAAAAAGGTCCAGAACCGGTTTTCATATGAGCGAACTATGAGCAGACGCTCTGTTTCAGAATGATCCCTTTTGGAATGCATGGATGACAAGAAAAGAATGCAACTTGAAAGTTTTCTATAGAATTGAAAATGCATGCAGATGCATGAACTTTTTAAGGATGAGTAGACAGTTTTGACAAAGTTCTATTAATTTTTTCGCGAGGATCATCCCAGAGGAACTGATCCATTAGGCAAAAATCAAATGCAGATTCGAACCTCCCCATTGGCAGTCACATGCCTGTTCACTCAGAAAATTTGACCAATTCGATTAAATCTGTCATGACTCAAGAGTAGATGGGCAAGGGTGCATATACTGTATTTCAACAGCTCTTGAAGAACCACGTCAACGAGGAATCCTTGCATTTTCACGTCAATTCCCTGAAGAATTTATCTGTATAAAAAAATGTTCAAGTTGCTTACTTTTTTTCCAGTCAACCCTCTAGTTCAACCTGACTTGCAACACACATTTCCTTTCGTTTGTAAAGCGCTTAGAACATTAGAAAAAACACCCATTTTTGGCAAATTTGTCCAACGCGTTGGTCGCAAGTTGATTGGCAAGCGCCTATGTCGTCGAAGAGGCGGCCATTCATCGAAGGCACCTCATTTTTGGAATCAGCCTGAAGTCGTAAGGTTCGAGGTTCAAGGAATACAAAGAATGTGGGAGCAATGGCACTCCAAGATCGGTTAAAAATTCAACGGTACGACATAGGTACCGCTTGATTGCCGACAGTCATTGCGGACAAGCTCAGTTTCGTCATTACGGCTTGTCGATTGCTGCCCCATGAGTTCATCATCTCCAGTGGACCTTTCACGGAATCGCTTGTGTCATGCACACCAGAATTAGGAGGATTACTTTGGCCTCAGGGGAACGGCTTCCAAATAATGGCTTGGCAGCGAAAGTGTTAAAGAATTTATTTTGCTACGTCAACATGGAAATATGTGAACAGTCCAAACTTGAGACGAAAGTGCCTTTTCTTAATCAAGGAAATTTTAAGGAAAACTTTTCTGCAGTTGAGGCATAGAATTTGAAAAATCTCATTCTTACAGTCATGCGTTTCGAAGTAAGATGATTCCCAAGGAAGTTGTACCATACAAATAATATTTTGAGGACAAACATTTTTGGCAGGGTCAATAGTGGGAAATTCTTTAGCGTTTCAGGTTCATTTGTAAATGTCAAACGAAATGTTTGCTGAAATATTTCCAACTCGGTGAAAGATGAAATACACTTTTGAAATGTATAAGTTGAAAGCCTTCTTGCATCAGCACCTGCGGAACTGTATTATCGTAAAATTTCCATAGTTCATTTTCGAGCTTCCATGAAATAAAACATTTTTCCAAGAACTAAAACATGCACTCAAAAAGCGAAACTGTAAAAATATAGATTTAAATCGGACTTTTGATTTTTGCGTTGTACCTCTCCCCTTCATTTAAACGAACAAAAAAATCCTTCATTACTCGTTCGCCGGAAAATTTCCCTAAGAAAGTAAATTTGCCTTCAGCAAATCGTCAAAGAAATCTAAGCCAAGTTTCACATTGCCTTGTGGCATGGAGCTGAAAGAATTCCTTGAAATTGTCTCGAAACAGGTATGAAGCCAGGCGGATTTCCTTTAAAATTTGACTACTTTAAAGTAGGTATTAGAATCACTGCAGGAGAACTTTTAGAGTTTTCCGTATTGCTAAATGAAAAAAAAATATTTATTTTCCCCACAAGCACAGCGGGAATGACATATGTATTTCCAGACTTAAATAATCTTATAAGTCAACAACTTGAAAAAGGTTTAATATCAGATGCTTTAATAATGCTTATACTCAATTCACTGTATCGGAAATACTACTTCAAAATGGGACTACTAGAACATTGTTCCTTCTTAAATTTATCTGAAAAGTGAGATTGAATCCTCATCCGAAAATGCAAGTTCATATCATGTTTCACCTATCTAAGTCTCTCTGGCTGAAGTGAAAAAATATTTTCGAGACGGTTCTCTTAGAAAGGTGTCTCAAGAGCAAGTAACTTAGAATCGCAATTATTTTCCAAACTTCGCAGCCTTACTAATATTCCGTCTCCAAGTAGCATTGTTTGCTGTTCAATTCTCAAAAAGTTCTTAGAAAATTCATTTAAAACAACCTCCCCCCCTCTCGAATAAACATGCCCCAAAGGAATGTACCCGAAGAATCTTATTTTCCTCTGCTATCCCATTGAAATAGACGTTTTCAAACCTAAGTTTGAACTCTCTACGTAGGTCTCTGCGGTAATAGCAAAAATAAATATAACTTGTGTGCTGAAGCAGCAATTTCGGGTTATTTACTTTCAATTTCTATTTTTTCCTTGATGTATGCATTCCAAAAATATTATTGTGGGAAGTTTTGAGCACACATACTTATTTTCACTTCTCTTTCTGCCGATTCCTTGACAGCAGAAAAATACTTATGAAACAAAGTGCTGAAATGCATGTCCCCAAGAGAATGTATCGATGAGGTTCAATTTTTCTGAAATCCACACTTGAAGAGGCGCATTCAAATTATATTTCATCTCTCCATACCTCTAATTAAAGATGAAGGCAAAATGAAATGTTCATAAGCATCCTACACTAATACAATAAGGTGCAAAAGTCCTTGCCCCTCGCATAAGCCAACTTTCTGGAAGCAAATCTATGAAAATTTCTGGAGATATTTTTTTAGAACTTCTAGAACTTGAGGAAAGGTAATATGTTATTGCTATGCTATGTAATAGCTATAATGATTGGAAAAAGCAAAGCGTCGTGAACATTGCTGGACGGAGGAAATAGGAAATATTCATTAATGAGGTAAAGAAAATATGCGTAGAATGAGACCTTGAGGAGGGGGAGGTGGAGGAGGGATCCTGTGAGTGAAACCGATAAAGACTCCAAGAATCCTGTTGATATATTCCCTGGTGGCCTTGTATCCAAGATCACTGGGGGTGACTTCTCATCCCACACCACCCCATTCTCCCTGAGAACCTTAAGGACGTTCTTACTTGTCTCTTTGTCAACTGTAGGCACTTCTCCTGGCCATCCTGGAAGGAGAGATTAAGATAAAAGTCATGAGAAAAGTGAAGAAAAGATTCAACCTAGCAATAAAAGCAGAAGTAACACTATATGGCATTTCATGAAATTTCAAATTTCATATTTTATCATATTAGAAGCTAAAGATATGGTGGGCCCCCCGCTGTCATGTGATGGACTGACACATGACTCTCGCCCACCATGATGAGATCCACCCAACATGAGGGCTGGCAGAGAGTAAGACCCTCATGAAGCTAATGACTAAGCACTGAGTAGGTGACTCATGGCTATGGGGGAAAAGTCAACCCGAGAAAGAGCTGCTTCCCCCCCCCCCAAGATATCTCCCTTGAGGTTTTCTTATCTTTAGGAGTTTAATTAAAGAGTAAGGAACTATGCGGCCTTATTGAGAAAGCAACCTGAATTTATTTAGGTAAGTAACAACGTTTTGGGTCACTCAACGCTTAGGTCCACCTGAACCGAAGAGCAATGAGATCTATAGCGTCCTAGCCATTTTACTTCACGAGTCAGTGAGTTGTGATTTTATTTAAGTCGATATTATATTTACATCCTACCGGAAGGGATAAGGACAGGTACCCCGAAGATCAAAAAGCGGTTACAGATCCACCTGGCCGGAAGGGCCTTATCAGGTGTCCGCGTGCGAAAGAGAGAGCTAAGAGTTAGGGGCGGGGGCGCGAAGGAAAGTTTGAGGTTACATGCCAAATTTCATGACAGGCAAGGTTTCTTATAAGCAAAATTAACATGATTAATTCCTGATCTCCATGAAGAAATGACAGATGCAACTGATTGCCTTTCATGAGACATGACAAAGTATATAAGGAGGTACTGTGTACTTCGAAAGACGAATCAAGAGAAGGGTGGAAGGGTACGTTTGGTACTGTCTGCAAAAGCGAGAACCATACTGCCATCTAGTGGTCTAGATGAGAACTTCAAATCTCGGATACTTACAAGTGCAATTGAGGCGCATTGGATTGTGCCATCCGTTTGATATGGAATCAATTATGGCAGGGCAATATTAGGGAGACAACTCTTCGCCAAAATTGGCAATATTGGCGAATATATTTTTCGTGCTGCCGATATATGCTGAATTTAATTGCAAGCACGTACGCACGTACTCAACAACTTCATTTGGCTGTTCTGCACCCCAAATCCTGCAGGTGTGGCAATTGACACAGCCGTTGACGTGAAATTTAAGTTCGTCTGTAAACAGAACTTGCTCCATGTAACCCTCACTGTGGTCGATTTCACGCAGCATAACATCTGCAAATTCCACACGTTTTGGGCGATCACAGTCTTTAATTTCTTGCCTCAACTGTATTTTGTATCCATGGAGTCGTAAGTTTTTGCGAAGCACTTTGTGAAGATTAGATAGCGGTACACCAAGTTAACCACCACGACGTCTGAAAGGTTTCTTTGGGCGGCGCAAACACGACTCTTCGATGAATTGCACATTCGCGTCGCTCATTCGCGATCTTCCTGTTGATCTTCGTTTCTCGACACTTCCATTTTCCTTAAACTGCTGCAACCACCGCTTAATTGAACTCCTTGGAGGAGGCTCTTTTACGTCATAAACGCGCTGCAAATTATGCTGAACTGTAATGAATGATTTGGTCTCCGCATTCCGAAACACGCATTGAGCCTTCTGCTCAACGGTTGCTGGTGTACTAATGGGGGTGAGGCGCGCGCCAAAAATAGACACCAATTAGGAAATTCCCTTGCGCGCATTTTGAGCTGCCAACTGCATCAATAACAGGATATAAATTAACTCCCAGTCTTCCCCTTCATTTCAATGCAAAGATGACTGCTTTCTATCCATTACTTACTGAATTATTAATTTTTGAAACGGTTGCATTCTTTTATGGACACCCTGTACATGTATACCCAAGTATACATGTTTACCTTTATTATTAACGGAGTTATGATAATTTTTGTGATCCCTGGGACAAAAATCCTCCAAAATGGTCGATTTCTTTTTAGAGTCATTCTAAGAATACACGATGTATGAAGCTGAAATTTGATGCAGTTTGTCGTCTCATTAAGTACAATCAGAATTCCAAGTATCATTGAAATTGAAAGGGGTCGTGGGAAAAAAGCGTGCGGACTGGCATGGAATCACTCATATATGTTGGGCCTTTCTTGGCAGCCAAGAAAGCCCCAATCACGTTGCCAACATTAGGCCATTCTAGCCCTGATTCATTGGATACCTATCGACCGATGAGATATTTCATTATTGGCCCTCCGTTGGCAACCAAGTGTGGTCCAAGCACTTTGCCGATGATATGCAATGCTTGGCCCAATGAATATTGGCTATCAGGGTACGTCCTTGCATCCCAGGTCAAACGTGAAACATGCGATTTACTGAGAAAATTTGATTTTTTAAATGTGCTCATGAAGCTGCCATTCCGGTCATAGATAAATTTCGCACATACGTTTATTAAGAAAGTTAGACCATCAGCTGGGTGAAATCTCATGCAAAATTTCATGACTATTCTTCAGAGTATTTTCGAGATTTGTATGAAAATGTCCTAGAAATTGAATGCGAAATTGCGACTATTGAATGTTCCAACGGAATTACTAGCTTCTCAAATAGTGCAGCATAAATTCCTCCGTAATTCTCTTAGAGGAGAGTATTCCGTTTATTTCGATTCCTTCGTCACCAAATTCTGCGTAGATTCCCTCAAGGAACATCTTCTTGAAGGAGGGAAGGGAGGGTGGAAGACTCCAGTTCCATGTGTATTGTTTGAGTGAATCATCGGTTCGGAACCGCTTGACGGACTGTCATGCAATTTTCATCTTTGTCAGCCGCCAAATTCTCCATAACTTGGGTTGAAGCTTAACACCGATATTTGTACGTGGAAGAGAAGGTTTTTTTTTCCTGGAGTTCCACTTTTTGGCCAATGAGTTTTTTGCCAGTTCTTTCGAGACGATATTTATTATGGAGGTGTGCAGCGTCTGACTATAGCACGTAGAATACTCACTTTCATTCCTATGCCAAATATCATGACGTTTATTTGAACCATTTTTCAGGAAAGCCCTTTGACATTATCACAATATTTTTTTTCAATGTGTCAATCTCTTCCTGGCTCTAGGGCGATATTGCAAAAAGTAGTCAGACCATTGCATGAAAGAGGTTCTTCCGAGTGAATAGTGGTCTGGTATGGGGGGGGGGGGGGCGCAAGTTGTATCGTCGGTAAAGTCCATCTCCAATGATGGACTATGAGTGAAATATACGCTATAGAAACGGGATGTTTACTACGCGGCCAACGGCGTCTTTCCGATCCAGGGGTTCCTGTTCCATACAGGTGGGATCCCGCCGTTTTCACCCTCGAGAAACACTCTCCCTGTGAGAACGCCAATAAATAAAAGGACGGGGTACTGTTTGATAAAGGGGTAGAGATCCCGATAAATCTAGGATCTGGTGATGAAATATATGATGATATCTCATCTCGGCGAGGAAGACATCCTTCCATGAAAGGGGACTACAATTGTATTAAGCGGGGATGTTTTACACGTCCCTGTTGAGAAGTTCGTATCAGATCCTCGGGTCCGTATCGGGAGCGGGGGGTGTGCGTAGAATGCATCCCTCCCTTTGTAAGGTTATGGATAACTAGTCGAAAGCCCGTGTTCACACGGGGTGATTAGATGGTGAATTTATATTTTCTTCACTGGATGACGATTGCTGGGAAAAAAATCCCCCCTTAGGAAAATAATCACAGCTGAACGCGCTTGATAGCTGCTCCAGGACCAGTTCATGCCCAATGTCTTATTTACATCTGATCGTATCCGTAATCTGTCTGATTTGCTCAGCGTAGGTTGGAACGTTCGGTCTCGGAACTCGGAAGTTAAGAGGGATCAACATCATTATCACTCTCACGTGCAATTCGGTTTCTCCTACGATCATCAGTCCGAGGGCATCATCCAGCTATTTCTCTGTTGATCATTTTGCGCCACGGGACAGAACTAAAATGGAATAAGACTGCCATGAGCATGCGTAACAAACACGCAATTTCAGCCGCAATGATACCCTATGTGGCAAGATTTCATAATTGATAAGCTAACCCATTCGGCCAACAACGTCTAGTCAAGGTTGAGAGAGGGTTCAATTTTCAGCGTAGCTGTGTTGACACAACGGTGGGTAAAAGGGGGATTCTATGTTGCCACAATGTTGACATGAAACAACGTAGATTCGATCATGTGTCCCGTTGTGCAAGCGTTGAATTGTATAAGTTTGGGCATTACCTTCCTTAACAACCTTCACGCGCGCTAATATTGAATAGAGCTCGCGAATACTCTAACGAGTGTTATTATGACACGGAAGGGTCATTCCGAGGTTGTACCTTCCTTAACTGCATCAGAACTGGAGTTTAGTATTTGAACAACGCGATTCATTCAGTCAAAAAATGGAGTTACGTGTCTGGCATCACCCCCTATTTTATCTCACATGCAGGAGGAAAGTTGAGAACACCCTCGCGGGCAGAATAACGTACTGTCATTCTCGAAGGAGATACGAAAGAGATATCAAAGCCCGAGTCATTTGGTGTTGCCATGTGTCTCTGGCCAGAAGTACCTGGAGCCTCCTATTGCCGGATTACCTCTTTCAAAGGGTCTCGAGAGGAATTCCAAAGCCTTCTCTCAAGTTGTAGGTGGGAGTAGATCGCGTACTGTATGAAAAACCGCGGGGAACTATTCTTTTCAAGCTTCAGGATTAGAATCGCTAAATTGGCGATTAGGCGTCATCTCGTACCGATTACTAGAACCTATTTTCCGTCGAGATGATGTGGATAACTCCATTTCGAAACAATATTGGACCATGACGATAGTAAATGTGAAAAAAACGAAGTTGTGCCTAAGAGCTTCTAAACCACATCGCGAATCCATGTGCAGTCTCAATGTTTCTGTCGACATTTTTGTGGCATGACAAAGATAATATTTACCTCAGGAAAAGCACTTGCAAATTTAGGTTAAAAAATGCTAATACGTCCGTAAATGCCCAGAGAGACAAAACTAATACGCACTCAGGCAAACATGAACATGCACAACATACGCGCAACACTTAGCAACGTTTCCACAACGATGTGTAAAAAATTGGATCCAATTTTGCCGCAATGTTGAAACGTTGAAACATTACAACGTTGAAAATAGGATCATGTGTCACGTTATGCCAATTATGTCACTCATCACGGCGTGGGCATTATCTCCTCCTTTTTCTGAGCCTATGCGCGCGCTAATACTGATTAAAACTTGAAACTACTCTAATGAGCGAAATTATATCACGGAAGGGTCCATCCGAGTCACTTCCTTAACTGAATCAGAAATGGAGCGTTGTACTTGAATAATGCAACTCTTTCCTTCAATACTGTCTCAACGTTTCAACTTTTGTCAATGTTGACATAACGTTGTTGGGAAGAATGAATAGAACATCCGTGGCACCCAAGCCTACAATGGGTCAATGTACGAGTATAACATTCAGGCTGGCCTAGTCTCACATGTTGTCAGGGATCTTTTATTCCTTTCTCGTTATCTGTTCCCTGAGAAAAAGACAGCAAAAACCAAAATAAAACTTGTGCTAATGCCGATAGCCGATATTACAATATTCCCGCGGGTGATGAGAACGACAAACACTTCTCAGTGCAACTAAGAAGTCTGAGCTTTGATGAGAAGTCAAGCGTAGGAAATCGGTGCCGCACGATGGCAGTTATCTAGACTGTACAGAGATGGCGCCAGTGCTCTCTCCATTTGGATTGACCACAGCAGGATCAAATGTCAACAGTTTTGCTATATAAAAAAATTTTGAACGGGGAAAATTCAGGCCTTTCGAATGATATATCACACAGCAATTTTGGTTCAAAATAAATATGAAGGGTCATCGTGGTCATGTCAAAGGTCACCTCCAAAAAAAATTAATGCACAAAAACAAAAACAAAAACAGGAGACGAGAAGGCGGGTGCCATGCACGTCCTGGCAGGAGACTCAGGGGAGGGGAAGGGGAGAGGGGGGGGGGATGAGGAAGGAGTACAGTATGTGCGAGGGGGGGAAGTGAGCGGGGGAAATCCGCAACTGGGAACATCCAGTTGGGGCAGCGTGAATTTTTCTACCGATTCTGTTTAAAATATTGCTATCTCCTAATGACTGGAATGAATTTCACAAATTTGGTTTCAATCACATCCTTATACATATCCCTACATTTTACAGTAAGTTATATTGGAATTTTAAGGCCCAGAGAAGAGAAAGAACACATAATATAATTGACATGCCGGAAAATGTCAAACCTAGGTTTAGTAAAATCCCTAAGGATCTGAGGGGGGTGAACAGATTTGTCTGAAAATGGACCTGAAGATGCTCAAGAGGCTTCTCCACAATTCTGTCTGTTGAAAATTTGAATTTCAATCTCGTTCTCGATAAATGACCATGGATGTGAGGCACTATGCAAAAATAGAGAGATTTTGAGGTAGGGTAAAAGACCCAACAATGGGCCTGTTAATGGCGGGTACTTAGTGATGGGCCACTTAGCAGTTAAATTCCAAAAACTAGGCATTTGTTCCATGAACACCTCTAAAGTGTCTACGTGTTTGAATGCTGCTAGCATATGTCACAACATGGGAAGGCTTGCTATGGAAGCTTAGTTATTGGAATTTTTATGTGCTGTGGCCCATCACGGGACAGGTCTATCACTGGGTCTTTTACCCTATATCTTCGAACTTCCAGGGAAAAGGGTTCGTTGAATCATCGCGCCCTTTGACACGAAGACGAATGGGGACGATCACTAAAAACTGGAGCATGCTTTTTACGATCCAATGTTTCTTCGGAGAATGAGCGAGGGAAGAAGCGAATTCGCGAAACGCGAATTTTCACAAATGACGCCACGGCGTCTCGGGGAGCAGAGAGATGCGCACCTTTTGGAGCTCATCATTTAAAATGTTCTGTGGCGAGGAGAATGGCGCAAATGTGACGTTTCTGCGACCGAGGGTTGGGGAGATACAGATTTTCGAAGAGAGGCATGCAAATCGTGACCTTTGACCATTCGCCACGGTCAGGCGCTTGACCTGAGAGTGCCAAAAAGTGGCTCCAAGGCCCTCCTTTGGTGTTCTCTACAATAATTATAAGCCAGAATTTGATTCTAGGGGGATCGATTTTCATCTTCCCTTAGTACCTTAAAGAAAACGTGGAGCGGATACTTCAGGCTTTATTCAGATATGCTTTATGTTTTATTCAGATAGCAATTCATTCCTTGCTCATCCCCTCACTTGTTTCTGGCTTTTCACATTAAGTTTTCCTTTACTCAAATGTTACGCAGTTAAACTCCCTCCACATTTTCATTTGTTTTTCCATTATACGGTTGTATTTCATGGGCATTCAATAAGTCACAGATTAGGAATGATGTTTTTGGTGAGTAAGTGAATTAAGGTGTCATATGACATTACGGTTTTCCTTGAAAGAGGCCACATGTGACTAGCACCTATGAAAATAGCCAGGATGGGCAAAAAAACGGACAGTTTTCAACGATGCACTATGGTTCACTCACTGCAAATGTTTTAATTCGTTTTGTGGCATTTGAATGATGAATAAGCGTTAACACTTTAAAACCTGACAATTTGAATTCGATGTGAGTAGGACGTCATATGACAGGTATGGGTCTGAAAGTGTTAGCAAGTTGTATCCACATTTCAAATACACTCGTCGCCAAAAAAGTCACACCAAGAAGGAGTTGAGCAATCAAGTGCAAGCGCGCAGCTCCTCCCTGTTGGACCCCCTCCCTACCACTCTCTTCTATTCCCTTGATTGTTATAGCATTCCCTCCCATGCCCACATTTCTCCCTCATACATTTGTCCTCTCTTCGCCAGTCTACTGGCTCCTGGGCCTAACTTTTGCCTTTGGGAGCAAGAGATGTGGCCGTTCCTCTTGGAAACAGAGGAGTTTGAGGGAATTCTCCCACTTGTGCATTGTCAAAAATTGTCCTAGTGGAGGCAGTAGACAGTCAACGGCTGAAAGAGTCACGATTTTTATCAGATGAGTGTCACTGTAGGTTATATGTACAGGATATGATGTTCGCAAAAGTGGAATTGATCAACTTCTGCCCCCTTTTAATAACTGCGTCCACATTTCTCTATTCGGCAGCAGATCAACTTGCTTGAGGACAGAAGATTTGAGGAATAGCGTCGTGAAAGATTGATTTCTTTGGCTGCACGTATATTTATGGCCACAAAGTCAGTTTACTTCCCCCCCCCCATGGGGGGGAGGTCATCTGCTGCAAAGGATTTATGGCATGCTTCTTGTAGAGGAGAATCATTGACTTTCTGTCATTCAACATCTGTGAATAATTATGATATGGGGTCTGGACAGAAGTACAATAAGGGGTCGGAATGCCACCTTCGACCCATTTTTAGTCATATGTATTTGTCAAATTTGCTGGTAGAGGGCCGTTTGAAGCGTCGAATCCACAGTTTTACCCAGAAACACCAAAACAACGAAATCCAAAGACGAGGACAATCGAACATGAAATGAGGATTCAAGCTGACTTGCGATCCGATGGACGTATTTTTACGTTCAGCCCTAAATACCATCAGACGACGGTAGACGTAAAAGTACTTCCTTTTCCTAATCATCCCAATTTTAAACATTTTAAATTTATTTCCACGAAAAATAGAAAACTTACACTGCAATTTCCAAATGAAAACCAAGATGTAGACTTTTAAATAGAGGCATGGAAATCGTGACGTTCGAATTGAAATCATTGTCGCGTGCGTCAACGGATAGAGGCAACAATCGGCTCGTAGGTCCTTTCACGAGGTCCCCTACAACCATCACCAGCGCAATTTGTATCGAGGGGGTCGATTTTTAACTACCCGAAGAACCTTAACGTATTATGCAATATCGCGACAGTAGGCCTATGGGCTGAGATACGATAAAAATGGAAAGCCATCGATTGGTAAAGAAAGAAGCATAGTTCACTTAGTCAGAAATATGGCCGTTAAATCCTGACACACACGCGAGATTATGTTGTTTCGGGAAATCGGAGCAATAATTTCCAGAGACCTATCTAGAGAGATAAAGAGGAGGGGAGGGGAAGAAAGACAGAATATATGAGAACTGCAAGGTAAGAAAATTCAAATGTACGGTAATTTAAAGGATTACCAATGGGACCAAGTATCAATTTCAGTCAACTTCGCCATCTGCGGGGAAAAAAAATGAGAGAAAATTTTTAAATTTCTGCTGAATTAGGATAATATTTCATGTCTTCAAATCCATTGTGCTTTAATAGTTTCTACTCATTATTGTTGTGATGATTAACCGAAATGGGGCTTCTTATGAGCCACCCAATAGAATATGGAGATCCTCACCGTCACCCGCTCATTTTCTTTCACATGAGGATGGTAGCGATAGGACCCGCTTCTGAGAAGCTCTTGTTCTGCTGCTGCCCACCGGATCATCAAACTCGTCTGGCTCAGATATTTGGCTTTCAAGTATCTCGGTGGTTTTGGGGGGTTCGGGGCTATAATTGACAAACGATAAACGACATAATATCCACAGTAATATTCAGGTTGCACTTTTCTCTAAGGGGAAGGTCATTCGTAAGCTATTCCAGTTATTCCCATGGTAAACCTTCCGAAAATATTTATAGGACTTACATTGAAGCTCAGTGTTGCGCAGTTCGCAAGAATCTAAAAAAGGTTTCATCTTGTACTAAAACTCAATTATATTATACTCAAAAAGCGTAATGGGACACCGCGTGCGCTGAATGTCACAGGTCGTCATTTTATCTCTGGATTCATTATGTATAATTCGGAATAGTTCTGCGTCATCTTGGTCCCTTGGTCAATATTGGTCAATGCACCACATTGGGTAGCTCTGAGCCAATTTTAGGCAATTGGTGACATTCATTCATTCAAATACATTCATTTGCTGATCATTTGCATCGCAACTGGAAGGGATAGCGGCTAAAACACGCACAAGGTGATCATCAAGTATTCCTATTTCTTGGCAAGAATCTAAAGCTCCCAAGTGGAATGCCGTGCGCCTCATGACTAAACTTAAGAACAAATTCCTACATCTTGCACGTCAAATAAACACAGCCATTTACCTGATTGCCTTTGATTTCCATGCAATTTTCTGAACTGCTAGGGGCTATTGAGGCGTGCCATCACGTGCCAAATAGCAGCTCTCTAAATGCAGCGCTTTCAGAGATGTACCAATTTGAAAGTAGCAAAAAGTGACCAATTTTGTGTGAAGTCATCACCAGTTAAGTGCTCATGAGTTTTTTTCTAATCAACGTAGAAAGCTGATATTGATGTCTTTTCAATGGCTCCTCGTGCCCGTTTTAATGATAGGTGACTCAGGGACTTTCAGCGAAAATAAAAGTCAAAGGGTCTGACATTTGACCATTAATCCCAGAAAGAAGTCATTTTCATTTCCTTTAGAAAATTACCATAATATTCTAAATTACCTCCTCATGCTTGCGAAAAATTTTATCGTTGGGACTACCATGGGATCTGGAGTTTTAAACAACAGAGTGATAGCAGGTATATGAAAACTTCCATATTAATGTGAAAAATAAAAAAAATACCCAGTGACACTTAAATGACTAGAGCTCGTTTAAAAAAAAGTATGTCAAAATAAAACTGGATAGAGTTGAAGGACACTCCGTAATTCATGTTTGAAGATTTCCAGTTGGGTCATTCCACGCCAATTCAACCAGACCGTAAGCTCGACTAGTACCGAATTGGACGAAAATAGCCATACATGGAATCGATTTAAAGAAACCAATTTCTGCCAATTTTTTATATCTCCCACCAATCTCCTGATATATGCAATTTTTATCTCCCTGTGCCCATACTTACAGGAATTGTGAAACTTTTTCTGCAATGAATTTTCTTCGAATTAAGATAGAAGCTTCATTCTGGTGTCATTTTGCGCTATGCCGACCGCCAGAAGTTTTGTTGTGACCCATGGAAGATACACATTAAGAGAGATTCCATGAAGGACCGTCGGTCGCTGAAACCAGTCCAGCTGTTCCATTAAGTGAAACATCGGTACTACTACTACTGTCAAATAGTCATATCTCATTGATCCTTTGATAGTCAATCTCATATTTGGTATCGTTAGAAAGGAAATGATATGCGCATTTCAATGAAATATTACAAGTCTGGTTTCCTGGAGGGGGAGCTGTAGATGTCTGTCGCTGACACTAGTCAAACTGTTCCGTCAAGGGAAGTTTTTCGTACTACTGCATCAGTCAAGCAGCCATACTATTAATAATACTTTGAGTGCCTGTCTCGATTTTGGGATCGCTAGAAAGAGCACAATATGCGCCATTTGATGAAGTATTACAAGTTTGGTTTATTGGAGGGACAAGTGCACATATTGGTCTCTGACAGCGGTCACACTGTCTCGTCAAGGGAGATTTTGGTACTGTTGCATCAGTGAAATAGCCATATCTCAATAATTGGCGTGGAATAACCCAGTTGCAAGATCATCTCGCAGGACAGTGACTTTCTTTTCTTTTCAAACAGATGAGAAGGAATACGCTTGGGTAGTGACTTTTTCCTTCGTCAATGGAATGAAAGAATGATGTTTTTCCGTTCCAGGAATCGTGCGCGATAGCGCAAATCCGTATTCTAGGAACTTTGTCACTCTGCTAATCTGCAATACTTGAAGAAAATTACAGGGATACTCTCAGTTGCCCATTCAAGCAGTTAGTGAGGCGTCATTATTTGTTGGTTGCATGGTCGTTGGAGACTAGCTCTTGCGGTCAACCTTTTCCAACCCAGGATACGACCTGCAAGTATTTCAATGTTTTAACCTTTGTGAATGCAGTGGCATATACGAAGGTAGTTTGGCAATGAGTAAGAATCTCAAGTACGCGCTAAAGTGCGGCAAGGTGACTCCTATGACGAAGCAGCCTTGCATCTCAGATGGCTGCGGGCGAAGTTCCAGCACGGTAGCTTATTCCTATCAGGAGATATAGTACTCGAAATGAAACAATCCTCGGAAAATAGACGAAAATCTTGTTGTTGGGCAACGTGCAGTGATCCGATATTTGTTGCGGAAGGACAAGAATGTGACGTAGATTCATGAAGAGCTCATCATTGTGTACAAGTTCAATGCTTTACTATACAGTATGGTCGCGCGCTGGATCAGTCAATTTTGTTGTGGTCGTATGTCATTCGAAAACTAACCGGAGTGTCGTTGGACGGCGGCCACGTTTTCTGCCGGTGGTCACTGTTCTTGGTGCCCCCAGGAGCCAGCAGCCACCTTGCCGCACTTTAGCGCGTGTTTGAGATTCTCACTCATTGTCAAACTACCCTCGTACACCCTTTGGCTTAGAGGAACTCAAGAACTGCTGGAGTCGATTGTTTTGGGAGCCTTTGGTGCAGACGAGATATTAAATAAAATATATTCCATCCAAATGTATTCTTTAGGTTTTTCGGGTGGTGTATATTTTGTAAGACCAAGTAACGATAATTACTGAACTCACTGCTTCTCCAATATGCGGAAACACAGGAGAGGAGACACAGGAGAGGCAGCAACACTGTAGTGCAATGAGCCATTGTGGAATCCTCTCTTGATGTCGACGACTGGCTGTGGGGGAAGAGGAATGCAAAATGTGTGACACTGAGAGGGTTGTTCTGCTGTTTCTTCTTCCTCGTCATTGTTTGCAAAGACGATCACCGAGCATTTATGAGTGCATGGGTGGCTCAGTTTTGTAGTCAGGTTTTTTCCGAAATAAATTAATTTTCTGATGTATTGCCCTAAATTCAGTCTTGCTGTATGCAGTTGGGATGAAAGTTTTCGACATTTGCAGGACATTCGAATTAAACTTGCACAATGTCGTACCTCTACTCAGAAACTTCTTGGTATGGAAATGTTTTGCCCATTTATTCCTCCAAGAGTCTCACCCGGATGGGTGGAACTTGTATATCTTACTCGGTGGGGTAAGATATACAAGTTCCACCCCTTAATTGGATTTTGATAAGGTTTCATGAAAACAAATATATTTGTCAAATGCCAAACCGATGAGCCTAGATTAGAGGAAGCCGATCTCCAAAACGCGCGTCGCTTTCGAGTGTTGTCAGCATTTCACGTGAATGAAGCTAAAATTGCAGGATGCCTTTATTCTTTTCATAATCCGACCCATCGTGTACAATTACCAACACCCTCCACATAGGACATGAATTCCAACCCCTTGCGTTGCTGTCAGCTTTAATTCATGAGAGTTAATGAGGTCAAAATGAGTAAGTTCATGGCTGTTTGCATGCAACTCTCCATGGGTCTAAAAATGCTCACGATAATTACGTTGTCAGAGCAATCACTGCTCGAATTTTGTAATTGAACCTGCTTCTCATTGGGTTTTCCACATTTTGCAAGAGATCTAGCACCTCCGATCGTTCCGGGTGACCTCATTGTCGTGATCATTATCGAAATACCCATTATATCAGCGTTTTTAATGGTATCAAAATTGGCAAACGATGCCATCATTCATGATCTCGTCTTCATCCGCTTCCATTATGCTGTTTTGGGAGCATTTCAGGTGGAACTTCATTTTGAATGCAGTGGTATCGATGCCGTTGCTTTGTGACCTTTGTTAAGGTTCAAGGTTTTGTAGGGACGTCAAAAGGCGTCACCGCTCATTATGACGTCCCGTGTCGAGGTCAAGCGTTCCTAATTTATCATACGATAGGCCGATTCCTCTTAGAGATAATTAAAAATTTTGGGAGCATAGTTCCTATAGCCTATTCTTCTACAGCTACTCTACTCCCTTTTTTGTCCACGAAGGCATGAAGTCTCAACTTAAAGCTAGTCACTGTAGGAAATCAAACGTATTACTCATCTATAGGACTGGGTGGTTGGAATGACAATGGGACTGGAAAACTGAATGCGACAAATGCGGGGTCAGTCTTCCATTCTATTGAATACTTCGAGCAATAAAATATTTCCAGGTTATTACGTTATTAAATTAATTGGAAGGATCCATCCCAGGAACAATGGAGGAAAATAGTCAAACCTACCGTTAATGACGCCGATGGAGTTGTCTTCTGGATACGTAACCAAGGAATGGCGCTTCGGGGTATCAATTTGGAAGCCCCATCAGTAAATCTACTGCCATTCACAAGTGAAAATGCACGACCGAATGAGTGCGTGGGAAGAAAGTCTTTGGGACGCGATCGAAGCTCGTCCTATGTTTGTACACAATGTGCCATTTCCCATCTGGTCTGCGTCTTCTCCTTTCAGGGAGTTGTTGCTCACAAGGGAAGGAGGATGATGGGGATGAAGGGGACGAGGACGTGTTCCCCTTCTGATTCATACCTTCTCCCCATCCCTATGCAAATCCCAATGTTTCTGCAGGATGAACAGAACTCCAGCGGTGTTGCCAGATTGAAACTGTCAATTACGACGCAACGCCCTCCGCACACAAGATCAGGTAAAATCCTGAATTTGAGATTGTTATCGGGCTCTCAGTGGATTTGATTTGCTGGCACTGTATATGATCATGGGACCTTGTTGTACTGAATGTTTGAGCCCCAGGCATATAGAACCTTGAAGAATCGTTAATTCTAGCCTTTCTGGAAGTAATTCACACAAAATCCATATATCTCCTGAATCTGCTCTCCATGAGGGCTATTTGGATGCCATTATCTCATTTTTCAAGAAAATGTCAGATAGAACCTTATTGAACTGAGGTGACGAAGTAGTACGGAAAATATGATGACTCCCTATCAAGTCAATCAAGAACGAACGACCGGGCCTTTTGTCGAGGGGGGATTGCACGATAATGCCCGCGCTTACATCTGAAGCGTATGAATAGAACAGGACCCCATTCATTAACCTCGTCACCGACTCCCTCATCTGCTTTAACGTCCTCGCTCATGCAACAAGCCAAGTCTCCATCTGCGCCTTGGCACTCCCAGCAATTATGACCAGGATGTTTTTTTTAAAGACAGAACAAGTGGCGGACAGAAATGACAAAGGACGTATTACGATACACAAAGAGGAGGGAGTTGTCCGTTTGGCACAGGCTCCACATCCGAATCACAGACCCTCAGGGTGGGACAACGCTTGATGGTCCTTTAGTAGGTCTAAGGGACACCTACCGTGTTGCTTAGACCCATTACTGGCACGAGTGGTTTATAGCCCATTTAGTCCATTATAGTCCATTATAGTATTAAGGAATTGAGTTTTTTCCTTGCACATTTCTGACGCCACGGCGAAAATCACGAGTGAATGGCGCATACTTCATTGAGTGGTGCCGATCCAAATTAAAGCACTTCAAGACACCGGTGGTTTCTTCGCACATTGGATACAGATCATTTCCTTTTTTTCCGCGAATAAAGACAATTTCTTCTTCCCAACACTCCTGAAACACTCGTTTTTCGTCCTTATATCCCCGCTTCTTTGAATTCGCGCCAGCGATGTTAGTGGCGAAAATGTATGCTGCAGTAATTAGGAGCACGCACAGGATTGAGATCCATAAATGAAAAACATTAAAAAAAATAGATTTAGACAGGCACTCTGAACTCACTCATTATAAGCAGAAAGATATGGTTTTACTCCTCCCTTCCCGTTCCGCCCAGCAGCAACCTGATACCGCAATCTCGGTGCAAGGTCAGACTTGCCTGATTTCGCTAGAGCTAGAATCACGGGAAATAATGAAATTTTGTGGGAATTTTATTTTGATTTCTTACAGGATCTCACTAGGCCGCAAGAAAGTGGCAACTGGGCCGCGGTTTGGATACCACTACATTAGATCCTCGTGAGGATCTCAACACACTTGGTCTCAATTACTTTTCATGTGGTCCCCGATCTGTTCCGATTGACACCTTAGGAGATTAGATCTGAATGTTTTGATTCATTGGCCTAAGGAGCTAATCTGTCCCACAGAGGCTCGAGGCGATTCTGAATCAGAGAAAAAAAAGGAGGATCATTCAACTTCCAACTTGACTCCATGGTTGACTTAACCCTTTTGGGTACAAGTATTTTGTATGTCACAGTTGTCATCCAAGTTTTCTTTCCCCCTCCCTTATCATGAGACCCTAACGAAATAAATCGGGCATGGAGCCCAAAGGGTTAAGGGATGACACGGAGCGGTGCTTATGATTGCATCATCGAATACATTTGGGTTAGACGTGGCGAAAACATGTTTCTGAAGTCATGAATATTTATTCTTTGCTGAAATTTGCTGGCATATGAAATACGAATAAACATTATACATTTAAATGCTCATAGATAAGATAGAATGAGAGGAGGTGTCCATATTATCCCAAGTGGCACTTTTAAATATTCTGGCCAGCGTTAGAACGTCATAGTTATAGTGATGTTAATCGCACAAGGTACCGAATTTCCTTTAAATAATATTAAGCGCGATGGACCGGATAGTCCACAAATGGTCGATAATCTGGCAAAAGGAGGGATGAATCAATGAAATAAAATTATTAAAAAAAAACTGGAGAAATTTGTAGCGCCTAGCGCACCCACGCTAGAGTGGTTACTCCAACCCGTCCAATGCACTATCACCTCAAGGTGAGAGTGATGAGGAATCTTATGTAGGGAGCTCCAGATATACAGTATAATTTATTTATGGAACCTAAAGGTCTTTTCAAATGACGTAGAATAGTTATGGCACTTGAATCCATGGTCAAAAATAATATATTCATGATGTGGAATATATATTTTACGAGGCATTTACTTACATTCTCTGAAATCTTGAATATAGTACATGCAGTAGGAGGTTCTGTCACTCAGCTAGTTTTTTGCATGTGGCAAATCGTACCATCTCGCGGGGGGGCAGTGACTTGTACGAAACAGATATTTGTTGACGTCCCCATCGAGTTCTTCGCCGTATATAAATAAACGACAGCAGGCCGCATACAATAAGTAAAGCCACCATCACTGAAGCAATCACCCAAGTCCATAGTCTCTTTTTGGATGATCGATGACTAATGAAGTCCGCGAGGATTGGACGTTCGCTTGGTGCGGTTGGATGTTTGCTCGTCGGGATTGGACGTTCTCTTGGGATTGGACCTGGTGGAATCGGGCTCATGTCCAAAGACAGGAAACTTGACATGTTACTCGTCTTGGTCTTTGGGGTTATCTAGGGGAGAATAATTTTCCTTCAAAAATGCAGTAAAGACGTAAAGTCAGGATAATTTCGCTTGTGATTAATACATTTTCTATCCACAAAGCATTCATCCCAATAACACTTTATTTTAATATATTGATAATACTTTAACAAGTTAAATGAAAAAAAAACTGATTTCTCTTGCAAGGAGCAAAGTAAAAACAATAAATTATTTTACTACAGTTGCCTCTTGAGATATACCCGACCGCGTACACTCTGTTGGCCAAGTTGTGAGAGCGACAGAGATCTCTCTCCCTCTCTCTCTCTAGCCTGGGTCAGTTCACAACCAGGGGCACAAGGAGCCAAACTACTGTGGCGATTGTGACCTGACGAGCTTGTACAGCTTCAAAACCTTATCCTTTAGCGGTCCTATGTTAGAAATCAAAATTTCCCATTCCCGTCGTGTTGGAAACATTAAAAGACGAAAAAAAAGAGGAAACCAATTTTCAGATTTTAATCATGTGATGCAATATTAGTAACACGACAATATTAATACCTACGCATGTTTTAAGGGAATAAATTGGACTTTGTGGTGTCGCCGTGACAAAATATAGGTCCGCACAGCGCTAATCTTCTTATTCCAAACCCTTGGAAGCTTGTTTTCCTGTCTGGAGAAAATGGTCTCACAACCTCTCCTCTTGCATTAATTATCCTTTTAAAATGAAATCCATGGTTAATGTACCAACGCAGCTTTTGTTTCTTTACGAGGATTGATTTTAAAAATACGCGACATCAGAGCAGGACACAAATTCCTCCGATGTCATCATTGTTTGTTATCGGGGCACCAAAATCCCATTTTGCGGCTCAAAACAAATAAGATGGAGCAGCGACTGGTCTGTTGTCGCTCTGCACAATGGGCGCTCTGCAACGATCCCGTACGAAAGAATCTTATGGGAATCTTAAGAAATATTTGAAACAAAAAAATTAGGATTCCTAAAGGAATCCTAATAGTTGTTCAAGTTTCGCAATTCTTTTAGATTTCTTTTTAGTACGGAATTTGCATTTCATTGTTGCGTTTGAATGATAAATGCTGGAGCATTGATACGCATGATATTGCACCCTCAATATAGCGATGACTATAATAATATAACACGCAGACACCACAGAGGAATGTCTGGACCTTGTTTGCGTTGGCTTCTGTCACAAATGCTGATGGGCGCTCCACCCGAGAGCTATCCTTCACGCTGCATAATCCACACTTTGTGCAGCTTGCATGCCTCAGTTCTCTGCATATATGTCTTTGACTTTGGGTCAACAATGCTTTGTTTTCGCGATGATTATGGAGACGACTCATTGTACCCCGGAACTCTGTCCCATGGTACCCCGTGCCAGCCCCGATGCCCAATTTATAGGACTTTATCGCTCGAAAATCGTTCGAAGCTAAACTAATCTGATTTTAATATGGTCATTGGATCGCAATGGCGCCCCAACAGGCAGCCTCGCATTTCTGTGTCTCCCGTTCAGACTCATCGCTCTTCCGTCTACCATGCCCCAGTGTGCTGCACCTCCTTTCCACGCTCCCGCTTCCTCCCCCTCCCCCTGGAATCGACCTGACAGGATCTGGACTCAAGCGCCAAGCCCAGGACTCCCCAGACTTTCGGGGAGTAATGTGCGGCCCTAGAGAACCGGATGACCTTGAACTAAAAACACCTTCCACCCCCAATCTGAACGATAAAACCTATCTACTCCTGAAATCTTGGGAATCTTCCGAAGGAAAAGAAGAGGGAAGAGAGGAACATCGAAGGAGCGAAATATGCCATAAACTTTGCCCCGGAACATTCTCTATGGGACGACTGTGATGTGATACTCCTCACGGAAACCCTCGGCAGATAACCGCTCTGTCTCCCGGGATACTACTGGTTTGCATCCCCAGTTCAGAAAGCGTGGAACAGCAGACCCTATGGGCGGGTGTCCATAAGCGTGAAACCAAACCTAGACCCTCACCTCATCTCACCTCATAAGGGCTTCTCCAATTCACGTGTCTGTTTCCACTGCCGTGGGAACGATAATATATACGTACTACAACCCAGAGAAAGAAGTCGCCAACGTGATAGAGGATATCGCCTGGGAAATCTCCCAGCTCGATCCCAGCGCACCTCTAATATTGGCCGGCGATATGAACAGCAGAATCGACCCATGTGCCCCATCCTTCAAAGGAGCAGAGCTCACCGACTTCCTCAGAAGCAAGGGCCTAGCTCTGATCAACGACCCGAAACCTCTGGACTTATTTCTCTCCCAATGGAAAAAGCATCATCGACTTAGTATTCAGCAACCGACACTTCTGCGCTTTGCAACAGTCCGTCTTACCCTCGCCGATAAGTAAGCACCAACGAGTGAAGACGGAATGGAGACTCAAAGATCTGAGGTGTTACCCCGACAAAGATCACGATTCTCCGATCCAGCGGCCGAAACGGCTAATCGCCCCAGACATGTTAGCTGGTCACCCCAATATCAAGATCGTGGATGAGCTCCTACAACGAGGAGAGATCTCACCTGCCGTGGACCTTATCACCTCCGACCTACTTGACTCATCTCCAGCTAGTGCCTTCCCGGCACTTCAAGAAATGGTTCGACGTGGAATGCAGGGAAAGAAAAAGAGCAACCTTGAAACTATACTACGAAGCCAACCAAGACTCGTCACGACACCCCGCCTACAACGAATCTAGAGCGTACAAGCGCAGAGAGAGCATACAAGAAAACCCTCTCAAGCAAGAAGCAAAATTATAACGAGCTCCTCCTACTCGGACAAATCGAGATGTCCAAATCCTCTCGATGGAAATTCTTCCCCAGGGGCAAGTCCTCAATCGCCCCCAATCCAATTGAGCACCTGGATAAAACACTTCTCAGCACTTTTCGAACCCGGAACCCACCCCCGATTCGCTATTCCACAGCTCCACCCCCCCCC